>JAHIAM010003561.1:0-50653 GCA_021605205.1 Aegilops longissima | reverse complement strand
TTGATTGCCGGCAAAACAATGAGATGCCTTGTTTTAAATTCTAGTAAATCCAAAACTCATCTGAAATTCATGAAACTTGGCATGCTATCATGGAGCGGCATAACATGTCGTGGTACAAATTTTGTCTGATTTGGGGCAGGTTTGTGTATAAGCTTCTCACAGATCGGAGCTTCTCACAACAAGCATGACGGTTTTCGGTAGGGAACGTCCCACCTTTGGGACGAAATGATATCCATTGCCTGTTATTGCTTTCAAATTTTTTTCTCGTGTCAACATAGAACAACAAGAGTGTTTTGTGAATTTTTGTGATTTTTCGGGGTTCATTTGGACATTCTTATGCATTAACTGAGTTTTCTATGCATTTATGTGCATAATTCAAATTTGAACTACGTGCACATGCTCCTGTGAATATAAATTGGTTGAAAAAACAAATCTGTGTCCTCGGGTGCATGCTTAGGTCCCATGCAAGAAATGGGAATGAATTTCGAACATCAGGGCACCGTTGATTGCCAGCAAAACATTGAGATGCCTGGTTTTTAAATTCTAGTAATTCCAAAATTCGTTTGAAATTCATGAAACTTGGCATGCTATCATGGAGCGACATCAACATGCCGTGGTACAAATTTTATCCCATTCGGGGCAGGTTTGGGTATATGCTTCTCACAAACCGGAGCTTCTCACAACAAGCATGATGGTTTTCGGTAGGAACGTCCCACCTTTGGGGACGAAACGATATCCATTGCCTCTTATTGCTTCCAATTTTTTTTCTCGTGTCAAGATAGAACAACAGGAGTGTTGTGTGAATTTTTGTGAATTTTTGTGATTTTTCGGGGTTCGTTTGGACATTTTTATGCACTAACTGAGTTTTCAATGCATTTATGTGCGTAATTAAAATTTGACCTACATGCACATGCTCCAGTGCATATAAATTGGTTGAAAAAATCAAATATGTGTCCTTGTGTGCATGCTTAGGTCCCATGCAAGAAATGGGAATGAATTTCGAACACCAGGGCACCATTGATTTCCGGCAAAACATTGAGATGCCTGGTTTTTAAATTCTAGTAAATCCAAAACTCATCTGAAATTCATGAAATTTGGCATTGTATCATGGAGCGGCATCAACATGCTGTGGTAAATTTTTTCCCCATTTGGGGCAGGTTTGGGTATATGCTTCTCACAAACCGGAGCTTCTCACAACAAGCATGACAGTTTTCGGTAGGGAATGTCCCACCTTTGGGGACGAAACGGTATCCATTGCCTCTTATTTCTTCCAATTTTTTTCTCATGTCAACATAGAACAACAGGAGTGTTGTGTGTGAATTTTTGGGATTCGTTTGGACATTTTTATCCACTAACTGAGTTTGCAATGCATTTATGTGCATAATTCAAATTTGAACTACATGCACATGCTCCAGTTCATATAAAATTGGTTGAAAAATCAAATATGTGTCCTTGGGTTCATGCTTAGGTCCCATGCAAGAAATGGGAATGAATTTCGAACACCAGGGCACCGTTGATTGCCAGCAAAACATCGAGATTCCTGGTTTTTAAATTCTAGTAATTCCAAAATTCGTCTAAAATTCATGAAACTTGGCATGCTATCATGGAGCGACATCAACATGCCGTGGTACAAATTTTATCCCATTTGGGGCAGGTTTGGGTATATGCTTCTCACAAACCGGAGCTTCTCACAACAACCATGATGGTTTTCGGTAGGGAACGTCCCACCTTTGGGGACGAAACGATATCCATTGCCTCTTATTGCTTCCCATTTTTTTTCTCGTGTCAAGATAGAACAACAGGAGTGTTGTGTGAATTTTTGTGATTTTTCGGGGTTCGTTTGGACATTTTTATGCATTAACTGAGTTTTCAATGCATTTATGTGCATAATTAAAATTTGACCTACATGCACGTGCTCCAGTGCATATAAATTGGTTGAAAAATCAAATATGTGTCTTTGTGTGCATGCTTAGGTCCCATGCAAGAAATGGGAATGAATTTCGAACACCAGGGCACCATTGATTGCCGGCAAAATGTTGAGATGCATGGTTTTTAAATTCTAGTAAATCCAAAACTCGTCTGAAATTCATGAAACTTGGCATGGTATCATGGAGCGGCATCAACATGCCGTGGTAATTTTTTTCCCATTTGGGGCAGGTTTGGGTATATGCTTCGCACAAACCGGAGCTTCTCACAACAAGCATGACAGTTTTCGGTAGGGAATGTCCGACCTTTGGGGACGAAACGATATCCATTTCCTCTTATTTCTTCTAATTTTTTTCTCATGTCAACATAGAACAACAGGAGTGTTGTGTGAATTTTTGTGAATTTTTGGGGTTCGTTTGGACATTTTTATGCACTAACTGAGTTTGCAATGCATTTATGTGCATAATTCAAATTTGAACTACACGCACATGCTCTAGTTCATATAAATTGGTTGAAAAATCAAATATGTGTCCTTGGGTTCATGCTTAGGTCCCATGCAAGAAATGGGAATGAATTTCGAACACCAGGGTACCGTTGATTGCCGGCAAAACATTGAGATGCCTTGTTTTTAAATTCTAGTAAATCCAAAACTCATCTGAAATTCATGAAACTTGGCATGCTATCATGGAGCGGCATAACATGTCGTGGTACAAATTTGGTCTGATTTGGGGCAGGTTTGTGTATAAGCTTCTCACAAACCGGAGCTTCTCACAACAAGCATGACGGTTTTCGGTAGGGAACGTCCCATCTTTGGGACGAAATGATATCCATTGCCTGTTATTGCTTTCAAATTTTTTTCTCGTGTCAAAATAGAACAACAGGAGTGTTTTGTGAATTTTTGTGATTTTTCGGGGTTCGTTTGGACATTCTTATGCATTAACTGAGTTTTCTATGCATTTATGTGCATAATTCAAATTTGAACTACATGCACATGCTCCTGTGCATATAAATTGGTTGAAAAAACAAATCTGTGTCCTAGGGTGCATGCTTAGGTCCCATGGAACAATTGGGAATGAATTTCGAGCACCAGGGCACCGTTGAATGCCGGCAAAACATTGAGATGCCTGGTTTTTAAATTCTAGTAATTCCAAAATTCGTTTGAAATTCATGAAACTTGGCATGCTATCATGGAGCGACATCAACATGCCGTGGTACAAATTTTATCCCATTCGGGGCAGGTTTGGGTATATGCTTCTCAAAAACCGGAGCTTCTCACAACAAGCATGAAGGTTTTCGGTAGGGAACGTCCCACCTTTGGGGACGAAACGATATCCATTGCCTCTTATTGCTTCCAATTTTTTTTCTCGTGTCAAGATAGAACAACAGGAGTGTTGTGTGAATTTTTGTGATTTTTCGGGGTTCGTTTGGACATTTTTATGCATTAACTGAGTTTTCAATGCATTTATGTGCATAATTAAAATTTGACCTACATGCACATGCTTCAGTGCATATAAATTGGTTGAAAAATCAAATATGTGTCCTTGTGTGTATGCTTAGGTCCCATGCAAGAAATGGGAATGAATTTCGAACACCAGGGCACCATTGATTGCTGGCAAAACATTGAGATGCCTGGTTTTTAAATTCTAGTAAATCCAAAACTCGTCTGAAATTCATGAAACTTGGCATGGTATCATGGAGCGGCATCAACATGCCGTGGTACAAATTTTGCCCATTTGGGGCAGGTTTGGGTATATACTTCTCACAAGCCGGAGCTTCTCACAACAAGCATGACAGTTTTCGGTAGGGAATGTCCCACCTTTGGGGACGAAACGATATCCATTGCCTCTTATTTCTTCCAATTTTTTTCTTATGTCAACATAGAACAACAGGAGTATTGTGTGAATTTTAGTGAATTTTTGGGGTTCGTTCGGACATTTTTATGCATTAACTGTGCTTTCAATGCATTTATGTGCATAATGCAAATTTAAACTACATGCACATGGTCCAGTTCATATAAATTGGTTGAAAAATAAAATATGTGTCCCTGGGTGAATGCTTAGGTCCCATGCTAGAAATGGGAATGAATTTCGAACACCAGGGCAACGTTGATTGCCGGAAAAACATTGAGATGCCTGGTTTTTAAATTCTAGTAAATCCAAAACTCGTCTGAAATTCATGAAACTTTGCATGCTATCATGGAGCGGCATCAACATGTCGTGGTACAAATTTTGTCCCATTTGGGGCAGGTTTGGGTATATGCCTCTCACAAACCGGAGCTTCTCACAACAAGCATGACGGTTTTCGGTAGGGAACGTCCCACCTTTGGTGACGAAATGATATCCATTGCCTCTTATTCCTTCCAATTTTTTTCTCGTGTCAACATAGAACAACAGGAGGTTGTGTGAATTTTTGTCAATATTTGGGGATCGTTTGGACATTTTTATGCATTAACTGAGTTTTCAATGCATTTATGTGCATAATTCAAATGTGAACTACATGCACATGCTCCAGTGCATATAAATTGGTTGAAAAAACAAATCTGTGTCCTAGGGTGCATGCTTAGGTCCATGCAAGAAATGTCAATGAATTTCGAACACCAGGGCACCGTTGATTGCCAGCAACACATTGAGATGCCTGGTTTTTAAATTCTAGTAATTCCAAAATTCGTCTGAAATTCATGAAACTTGGCATGCTATCATGGAGCGACATCAACATGCCATGGTACAAATTTTATCCCATTTGGGGCAGGTTTGGGTATATGCTTCTCACAAACCGGAGCTTCTCACAACAAGCATGATGGTTTTCGGTAGGGAACATCCCACCTTTGGGGACGAAATGATATCCAATGCCTCTTATTGCTTCCCATGTCAAGATAGAACAACAGGAGTGTTGTATGAATTTTTGTGATTTTTCGGGGTTCGTTTGGACATTGTTATGCATTAACTGAGTTTTCAATGCATTTATGTGCATAATTCAAATTTGAACTACATGCACATGCTCCAGTGCATATAAATTGGTTGAAAATCAAATATGTGTCCTTGGGTGCATGCTTAGGTCCCATGCAAGAAATGGGAATGAATTTCGAACACCAGGGCACCATTGATTGCCGGCAAAACATTGAGATGCGTTGTTTTTAAATTCTAGTAAATCCAAAACTCATGTGAAATTCATGAAACTTGGCATGCTATCATGGAGCGGCATAACATGTCGTGGTACAAATTTTGTCTCATTTGGGGCAGTTTTGTGTATATGCTTCTCACACGCCGGAGCTTCTCACAACAAGCATGACTGTTTTCGGTAGGGAACGTCCCATCTTTGGGGACGAAATGATATCTATTGCCTGTTATTGCTTTCAATTTTTTTTTCTCGTGTCAACATAGAATAACAGGAGTGTTGTGTGAATTTTTGTGATTTTTCGGGGTTCGTTTGCAATTTTTATGCATTAACTGAGTTTTCAATGCATTTATGTGCATAATTCAAATTTGAACTACATGCACATGCTCTTGTGCATATAAATTGGTTGAAGAAACAAATCTGTGTCCTAGGGTGCATGCTTAGGTCCCATACAAGAAATGGGAATGAATTTTGAACACCAGGGCACCGTTGATTGCCAGCAAAACATTGAGATGCTTGGTTTTTAAATTCTAGTAATTCCAAAATTCGTCTGAAATTCATGAAACTTGGCATGCTATCATGGAGCCACATCAACATGCCGTGGTACAAATTTTATCCCATTTGGGGCAGGTTTGGGTATATGCTTCTCGCAAACCGGAGCTTCTCACAATAAGCATGACGGTTTTCGGTACGGAACGTCCCACCTTTGGGGATGAAACAATATCCATTGCCTCTTATAGCTTCCAATTTTTTTCTCATGTCAACATAGAACAACAGGAGTGTTGTGTGAATTTTTGTGATTTTTGGGGGTTTGTTTGGACATTTTTATGCGTTAACTGAGTTTTCAATGCATTTATGTGCATAATTCAAATTTGAACTACATACACATGCTCCGGTGCATATAAATTGGTTGAAAAAACAAATCTGTGTCCTGGGGTGCATGCTTAGGTCCCATGCAAGAAATGGGAATGAATTTCGAACACCAGGGCACCGTTGATTACCGGCAACACATTGAGATGCCTGGTTTTTAAATTCTAGTAAATCCAAAACTCGTCTGAAATTCATGAAACTTGGCATGTGGTACAAATTTTGTCCCATTTGGGGCAGGTTTGGGTATATGCTTCTCACAAACCGGAGCTTCTCATAATAAGCATGACGGTTTTCGGTAGGGAACGTCCCTCCTCTGGGGATGAAACGATAGCCATTGCCTCTTATTGCTTCCAATTTTTTTCTCATGTCAACATAGAACAACAGGAGTGTTGTGTGAATTTTTGTGATTTTTTGGGGTTCGTCTGGACATTTTTATGCATTAACTAAGTTTTCAATGCATTTATGTGCATAATTCAAATTTGAACTACATGCACATGCTCCAGTTCATATAAATTGGTTGAAAAATCAAATATGTGTCCTTGGGTGCATGCTTAGGTCCCATGCAAGAAATGCGAATGAATTTAGAACACCAGGGCACCGTTGATTGACGGCAAAACATTGAGATGCCTGGTTTTTAAATTCTAGTAAATCCAAAACTCGTCTGAAATTCATGAAACTTGGCATGCTATCATGGAGCGGCATCAACATGTCGTGGTACAAATTTTGTCCCATTTGGGGCAGGTTTCGGTATGTGCTTCTCACAAAGCGGAGCTTCTCACAACAAGCATGACGGTTTTCGGTAGGGAATGTCCCACCTTTGGGGACGAACTGATATCCATTGCCTGTTATTGCTTTCAAAAAATTTTCTCGTGTCAACATAGAACAACAGGAGTGTTGTGTGAATTTTTGTGATTTTCCAGGGTTCGTTTGGACATTTTTATGCATTAACTGAGTTTTCAATGCATTTATGTGCATAATTCTAATTTGAACTACATGCACATGCTCCTGTGCATATAAGTTAGTTGAAAAAATAAATATGTGTCCTAGGGTGCATGCTTAGGTCCCATGCAAGAAATGGTAATGAATTTTGAACACCAGGGCACCGTTGATTGCCAGCAAAACATTAAGATGCCTGGTTTTTAAATTCTAGTAATTCCAAAATTCGTCTGAAATTCATGAAACTTGGCATGCTATCATGGAGCTACATCAACATGCCGTGGTAAAAATTTTATCCCATTTGGGGCAGGTTTGGGTATATGCTTCTCACAAACCGGAGCTTCTCACAACAAGCATGATGGTTTTCGGTAGGGAATGTCCGACCTTTGTGGACGAAACGATATCCATTGCCTCTTATTGCTTCCAATTTTCTTCTCGTGTCAAGACAAAACAACAGGAGTGTTGTTTGAATTTTTTTGATTTTTCGGGGTTCGTTTGGACATTTTTATGCATTATCTGAGTTTTCAATGCATTTATGTGCATAATTCAAATTTGACCTACATGCACATGCTCCAGTGCATATAAATTGGTTGAAAAATCAAATATGTGTCCTTAGGTAAATGCTTAGGTCCCATGCAAGAAATGGAAATGAATTTCGAACACCAGGGCACCGTTGATTGCCGGAAAAACTTTGAGATGCCTGGTTTTTAAATTATAGTAAATCCAAAACTCGTCTGAAATTCATGAAACTTGGCATGCTATCATGGAGCGGCCTCAACATGCCGTGGTACAAATTTTGCCCCATTTGGGGCAGGTTTGGGTATATGCTTCTCACAAACCGGAGCTTCTCACAGCAAGCATGATGGTTTTCGGTAGGGAACGTCCCACCTTTGGGGATGAAACGATATCCATTGCCTCTTATTGCTTCCAATTTTTTTCTCGTGTCAAGATAGAACAACAAGAGTGTTGTGTGAATTTTTCTGATTTCTCGGGGTTCGTTTGGACATTTTTATGCATTATCTGAGTTTTTAATGCATTTATGTGCATAATTCAAATTTGACCTACATGCACATGCTCCAGTGCATATAAATTGGTTGAAAAATCAAATATGTGTCCTTGGGTGCACGCTTAGGTCCCATGCAAGAAATGGGAATGAATTTCGAACACCAAGGCACCGTTGATTGCCGGCAAAACATTGAGATGCCTGGTTTTTAAATTCTAGTAAATCCAAAACTCGTCTGAAATTCATGAAACTTGGCATGCTATCATGGAGCGGCCTCAACATGCCTTGGTACAAATTTTGTCCCATTTGGGGCAGGTTTGGGTATATGCTTCTCACAAACCGGAGCTTCTCACAACAAGCATGACGGTTTTCGGTACGGAACCTCCCACCTTTGGGGATGAAACGATATCCATTGCCTCTTATTGATTCCAATTTTTTTTTATCATGTCAACATAGAACAACAGGAGTGTTGTGTGAATTTTTGTGATTTTTTGGGGTTCGTTTGGACATTTTTATGCATTAACTGAGTTTTCAATGTATTTATGTGCATAATTCAAATTTGACCTACATGCACATGCTCCAGTTCATATAAATTGGTTGAAAAATCAAATATGTGTCCTTGGGTGCATGCTTAGGTCGCATGCAAGAAATGGGAATGAATTTGAACACCGTAGTATGCGTTGATTGCCAAAAAAACATTGAGATGCCTGGTTTTAAATTCTAGTAATTCCAAAATTAAATGAAAATTCATGAAACTTGGCATGCTATCATGGAGCGACATCAACATGACGTGGTACAAATTTTATCCCATTTGGGGCAGGTTTGGGTATATGCTTCTCACAAACCGGAGCTTATCACAACAAGCATGATGGTTTTCGGAAGGGAACGCCCCACCTTTGGAGACGAAACGATATCCATTGCCTCTTATTGCTTCCATTTTTTTTCTCATGTCAAGATAGAACAACAGAAGTGTTGTGTGAATTTTTGTGATTTTTTGGGTTCGTTTGGACATTTTTATGCATTAACTGAGCTTTCAATGCATTTATGTGCATAATTAAACTTTGACCTACATGCACATGGTTCGGTGCATATAAATTGGTTGAAAAATCAAATATGTGTCCTTGGGTGCATGCTTAGGTCCCATACAAGAAATGGGAACGAATTTCGAACACCAGGGCACCGTTGATTGCCGGCAAAACATTAAGATGCCTGGTTTTTAAATTCTAGTAAATCCAAAACTCGTCTGAAATTCATGAAACTTGGCATGCTATCATGGAGCGGCATCAACATGCCGTGGTACAAATTTTGTCCCATTTGGGGCAGGTTTGGGTATATGCCTCTCACAAACCGGAGCTTCTCACAACAAGCATGACGGTTTTCGGTACGGAACGTCCCACCTTTGGGGATGAAACAATATCCATTGCCTCTTATAGCTTCCAATTTTTTTCTCATGTCAGCATAGAACAACAGGAGTGTTGTGTGAATTGTTGTGATTTTTTGGGGTTTGTTTGGACATTTTTATGCGTTAGCTGAGTTTTCAATGCATTTATGTGCATAATTCAAATTTGAACTACATGCACATGCTCCGGTGCATATAAATTGGTTGGAAAAACAAATCTGTGTCCTGGGGTGCATGCTTAGGTCCCATGCAAGAAATGGGAATGAATTTCGAACATCAGGGCTGTCGGGGAAGCTGATCGTGACCCACGAACACCTATGGGACCGGCGGACCGAGTCCCTTTTGGTTCAGTGCGGGGCGGAGATTGCACGAAGAGCAGATCGAGGCGATGCACACGAGCAGTTTACCCAGCTTCGAAGCTCTCCGGAGAGATAATACTCCTACTGCTGCTTGTCTGATTATCTTTTGTTCTTGCTAGGGAGCAATGAGAGCTACAGAACCTAGCTTGAGTGTCTCTAGTTTCGAATGAGTCGAACCTCCTCTACGTTGCGCATGGGTCTCCTTTTATAGGCTCAAGGGATCACCAACAGGTGGCAACGTAGACAAGGGCAAAATGGGAAAATGAGTTGCGGTTGGTACAGCTACTTTGTACAGTGTACTCTACCTAACTCTGATGGCAAGGGACAAAAGCATTAAATGCCCGTCCCTGTCGCCTAAACAGTGCAACAGGGACCGTCAGGTGCGCCACCGTTTGCCACAATGGCCATCTTGTCAGCACCGCTTATCGCTGCTCTCCGCTGGCTGCACAGCCTCTCGACACGCCAAGCATGGAATGGTCTCATGGCGACACGTTGGTGGATGAGTTGGAGCAGAGATGAAGAGAGGTTACTGCCGCTGCAAGCGCCTTGCCGCTGCTAAATCCTGTCGCGCCGGAAGCTTGTCGCTCATCGAGCCTTCCCGCAAGCTCCTCTTGCCGGGTCTTGTCTTCTGCGTGCCTTGAGTGGCCTTCCGGCAAGCTCCTCTTGCCGGGCCTTGTCTTCTTGGCTTAAATACTTTGTTCTTGAATGGCTCAAGGAACCATGGAGGACCTTGGCGGTCACTCACGCAAGCCTCGCCATGGGTGCTGCAATCGCCTGCACGAGTTCGAGATACTAGGGTACCCTACTCTAGTACACCGACAGAGCCCCGGCTGGGCCACCTGCAGTGCCGAGCGCTGTTGGGCAGGCCAAAAAAAGTCACGGGCACGCTGCCTAGATCACGCCGTAACTCGCTCCGGACCCACCACGTCCCCCACGAACAGCACGCGTCGAACGTGGCGTCGTGGGGAGAGATCGTGGGGGGCTTTCTTTAATTGGAAAAGCGGAACATCCGCCCCCTCTCCCTCCTTATAAACAGGGGAAACAGGGGCAGGTCGCCCACCTCGCCATTTGCTGTCCCATCTTGAAAACCGCCGCCGCTCCCCCCCTCTTCTCTAGTCTGGAGAGAGCAACGCTCCGCCCCCCATCGCCACCAGCGCCATCAACGCCGTCGGTCTCCTCCACCACCTCCGCCATGGCTCCGAAAGCCGACAACGGGAAGGGCGTGAAGTCGGCCGGCGCGCAGCGGCTCATGGCGGCGCTGCGAAAGGAGCGGGCCTCTTCCCTACCCAGCTCGGCGCAAAGGAGCTGAGGAGGCTACTACCTCTTCGGTCGACGGAGACGCTGGCGCATCCAGCAAGCGAAGGTACTCTCCGCCAAGATCGAGTCAGCTTCGAGCGGTACCCTTCTTCGCGCTCTTCTTCTATTGCGGGCTCTGCCCGCCCTTCTCTCGAAGTTCTTCTGCGATATCATGAACACCTACGGGTTTCGTCTCCTTGATTTCACCCCAACGCTGTCGACCATGGCGGTTTCGCACACCTCTGCGGAAACTTTGTCGGAGTCCACCCAAACGTAGCCCTTTTCCGCCACTTCTTCATGCCCAGCGTCAAGAGAGAGAGAGCCACTTGGGAGGGATTGCTTGGATCTCCGGATCGGCAAGAAAGAACCCTATCTCGAAGGAGAGCTCCGCAGCAAGTGGGAGGAGTGGAGAGCCGATTGGTGTTGGATCGTTGAGGAGAACCCGCAGCCCTTCACTGCCCAGCGCCAAATTCCAATAGTGCGCAACAACGATTGGAGCAACTTGGCGCCGGAAGATGCTAGGTTGAAGATTGCCGTGACCCGGATCCTGCGCCTCAGGTTTGCCGGACTCACTGTAGGCGCAGTTGGCGCAGATTTCCTTCGCCGCCGCATCGCTCCCTTGCAGGAGAGGAGGAGACCTGCTTGGGAGTTCCAAAACCCGGCGGATATCATGAGGTTGCGCCCGGGCCTCAACTGGAATTTCACCGTCTTGGAGTTGGACGCAATGCTTCTGGAGTTGTTCAAGCATGACCCTGATCACCCCGAATGGTTCATGTTGCCAAGGGAGTTCCTTTGTGCAACAATTCTTCGCCGACAAGATCCGCGCCATGATGCCCTTGTGCGATTCACATGGGATCATTCCAACCTGGCAAGAGCCTATGGAAGGCGTCGTGCAGCAGTTCTTGATAGCTTGGAAGAAGTGCCGATCCGCCCGACGAAAGCGTAAGTGGCTCACCCATGACACCACCGACGCCGAGATGCAGCGCATTGCCACCAGGCTGGGAGGCGGCAGCAGCTGCTGCCGCATTGGCGGTCGGGTTCACCGTGGAGGAGGCAGAGGCAGCAGAGGCGGCAAGCCTTGCCGACGAGAGGAGCTTGCCGGCGAGGAGGAGCAGGCCGAGCCCAAGTTTAGCCAAGCAAGTCCGCCGAGGGCGCCTCCTCCACCTTCAAGTAGCTTGCATGCGAAGGAGCCGTAGCCCCACCAAGAAGGCGTCTCCGCAAGGCTGGGGAAGTGACGGGGCGGCAGACGGGCCAACAGCCGCAGCGCCGTGCGACGCGCTCCACCGCGGCAAGCATTGCTGCAGGAGCACCCCACACTGCTGCAACAAGCGAGGTGGGATCCTCTCGAGCCACCGCTGCCACCCCGCCAAGCGGTCAAGAGAGCCCACTCTCCGCCTCTTCGCACCGGAGGCGAGCCGAATTTGATCTCTCTGCGCTCAGCTCCGACGAGGAAGAAGAAGAAGAGTAAGTCTCTATGCTGTGCTTGTATTTCTTCAATTTGGTTGCTTTGTCTTGTATCTGATTTTCTTCATTCTGAACTCTTTCCTTTTTCAGGACGCTGGCTCAGAGAGCGTCGAAGAGAGCCAAGACCCCGGTGGTTGTCATCGAAGACGACCCCAGCAACAGGAGGCGCGTCTGAGACCCCTGCCGGACCCGACAACCCTTCCTCAAAGCAGCCCCAGCTGGCCCCAGCGTAAGTATATTGTTTACTTCTTACGGTTAGGCGTACATGGGTGCTCCTCTTTTGCTAATATCCGACTTGTTGATTTGTGTAGGAGCAGAGCAGCCTCATCAGGAGTGGCCGGAAGCTGCTCCTGAAATTCCTTCTGCTTCAACTACGCCGCCAAGGAGAATTCTCCGACAAGGAGCGGTCTCCGGCAAGGGAGACTTCTCCGCCAAGGACATCACCAGCGATCCTTCGTGGTCGAGACCATGGCTGCCGATCCCATCGCAGTAATCTTCTTGCTTGAAAATTTCCTTGGGTTCTTTTTCTTCTGTTTTCTTTTGAACATTTGCTTGATCGTTCTTTCTTTTTCGATCGTCGATCCATCTGCGGAGAGCCGATGGAGACCGAGGTCGCCAGCAGGAGGACGCTAGCAAGCGACATCGACGCACGCCGCCGCCATGGAGGAAGAGGTCTGGCGCCGATGGGTCCGCCGGCGAAGAGGCCGCCAAGGCTGCCGCCGCAAAGGCTGACGAGGGTCTGCGCGATCGTCTTGACGACCGAGGCCGCAGGAGCGCCAGCGCTACACCGACCGCCGATCCCCGCCACCGATGCAGCGTCGAGTTCGAAGAGCCCCAGCCCGGCGCCTATCTGAAGGCCGGCGACGGCGTCTTCATCAAGCTCCCCTGGGCGTCGAGCTCCAGGGCGCCGGTCGAAGGGGAGACCTTTGACGAAGAGCTGCTTGCCTCTGCTGGGCTGTCGCTGGTTGACGCGCCAAGCAGCAGCAGCGGCGAGTCTGAGGAGGAGCAGCTGCTGAAGAAGCTGTTGTCGCTCTACCGCACCCGACAAGCCAAGCTGGAGTCCCGGGAAGCACTTGTCGCGAGGGCGGGAGCAGACATGGAGAAGCGTGCAGAAGAGCTCCGGTGCACCAACCAAGAAGCTCTCCGGGACGTGGCAGAAGAGCGGGGGCGACTCGCTGAAGAGCGCACAGCCTTCATCCTTGAGAAGGCTGAGGTCGAGGAGCAGCAACGGCTTGCCGGCGAGAAGCTATCTGCGCAAGAAGGCGAGCTGGCGCAGCGGAAGATCAACCTTGACAGCTATGAGGAAGTGCTTGCCGCGCGCGAGCAATCACTTGGCGGAGCTCTCAATGAAGCAAAGGACGCTGCCGCAGCTGCCGAGACCGCCAAGAAGGAGTTGGAGACAAAAGTGACGCAGCTGGAGGCCAGTCTGCAGAAGAGCAGCGAAGAGCTTGCCGCGCTGAAGCACGAGCGCGAGAAGGACACCTACACTCTTGGCGAGTTGCAGGGCCGTCTCGCTGAGAGGATCAAAGAGCTCGATGCCGCCAAGGACTCCAAGGCAGATCTTGAGCTGAAGCTGACCACCCTGATGGAGACGCTGGATGGCGCCAAGGAGCGGGAGGTGGCCCTGTTGGAGACGATCAAGACCAACGAGGAGCTGCTGACGAGTGCCACGACCGCCCAGAACACCTTCAGAGAGAACGTGATGCACTGGACGGAGGGTCTTGTGGATACCGCCGCCGCCATCGACAAGGAGCTGATGGAGCTGGGGATGGTGGACCTTGGGTACTCCTCCGACGAGCGCCTCCAACCCAGCGCCAAGCTCAGCCTGTTCCTCAAGGGCGTGGTGACGGCTCTCCAGCGGCTCCGGGAAGAGATCCCGAAGCAGCTGGCCGAGGAATCGCGCCAGATCTGCGCAGGAGCCCTCTAGAAGGTGTTGATGAAGGTGGCCTTCCGCAATCCAGGCCTCAACCTCAACGGCGTCCTCAGATCCTTGCTGCCAGATGCCGATGTGGAGGCGCTCAAAGCCCTTGTTGCACCCATTGTGGACAAGGTGGGCAAGATCAAGCGGGTTGATGGCGACCGCGTAGACTAGGCCGCCAATTTTATCTTTCCCTTGTCGCTGCTGATCATGTTTAGGAGGACAATTCATTAGATCTGCGACAAGCTACTTTTGTAATATAACTCTATCTTAGGCAATGATTGCAATGTTATTTCCTTTACTTGATTCCTTCCTTTGTATGTTTGTGCCCTACGCTTTTAGGGAACTTGTCGGTATGGCACCTTTGCATGAAGCGCCGAGTGCGGAACGTCAAGAGCCTCTTCGGCGGTGCCGCCTCCGACAAGCAACCTTGTCGCAACTGGTTGCAGCTCACTTAAGTTGTTGAGCGGACTCGAAACAAAGTAAGGGCGCAAACTAGCTACGAGTTGGTTCCTCCGCGCACAGGTTTTCCATACAAAGTACTATCGTTCGAGGAACATAACTTAAAAATTTAAAAATTGACTGCTCAGACTTTGGCAACTTAGCTTTTCTATCGTTTGCTTCCCGGTAAGGCGAAACTTCCCTTTGCTTCCCGGTAAGGCGAAACTTCCCCGAGCGACGCTTGGCGGCCCACACCATTATCTTCTCCTTCCCCCCTGGTTAACTTGTGCGCGAGGGAACATTCCTTTCTTTGAGAAGAAAGAAGAGAAAATAAAGTTATGGAGCCTTGTGGCTCGTTATTGCTTAGCGGGTGTGGATGCTGCACAAAATGTCAGATAACACATGCAAACTGATTATTAAAGAATGAAATTGACAAGTTGCGCAAACACATGAGCTTCTTGATGCACGGGTGCATGCGGCTTTGTACAAAGGATTACATGCAACATGGGCAAGACTTGTACAAAAGGTGGTTGCGGAACCGGTTCCGCAGAACCGCGCCCTATGGGTGAAACTTACGAAGATGTTCAATGTTCCAGAGTTGCTCACCGAACGCCATCTTGATCTCAAAGCGGACAGCGCCAGCCTAGTGACTCGTTTCACCCGATAAGGGCCTTCCCACTTCAAGGCCAACTTGTTGGAATTCTTGGCGGACTGAACTCGCCGAAGAACAAGGTCGCTTTCCTCAAAACTTCTGTCACTAAATTTGCGGCTATGGTAGCGGCGCAAAGCTTCTTGTAACGAGCAGCTCGTATAAGCGGCTGAAGACGGTCCTCCTCAAGGAGCGGTCGTCATCTTGTCGCAGCTGCTCTTGCTCAAGCTCATCATAGCGAGTACTCGAGGTGACCCGATATCTGAGTTCCGTGGGAGAACTGCCTCGCTCCATAGACTAGAGCAAAAGGTGTCTGGCCAGTGGCTCGATTTGGCGTCGTCCTGATCGACCAAAGAACCACCGGCATCTCCTCAATCCAGTTTCTTCCGCACTTGTGCAGCCTATCGAAAGTTCTAGTCTTGAGCCCTCGCAGCACTTCAGCATTTGCCCTCTCCGCTTGACCGTTGCTTCTCGGATGAGCAACAGAAGCGAAGCAGACCTTGGCGCCAAGATCTTGGACGTATTGCATGAAGGTGCGGCTCGTGAATTGTGTGCCATTGTCGGTGATGACCCTGTTAGGAATCCCAAAACGGCAAACAATTGACCTGAAGAACTTGATCGCTTGTTGTCTGTCACCTTCCTCATCGCTTCCACTTCCGCCACTTTGTGAACTTGTCGATTACAACGTACAAGTACTCAAAGCCCCGACAACTTCGGGAAAGGGCCGAGGATGTCGAGCCCCTGCATCGAAAATGGCGGATAAAGGGATCGTCTGGAGAGCTTGAGCTAGCTGGTGTATCTGCTTGGAATGGAACCGCACGCTTCACACTTGGTTACTTGTGCGGTTGCATCACGGAGGGCTGTCGGCGAAGAAACCTTGCCGGAAAGCTTTGCGGCAAGTGCTCTTCGCGCCAATGTGGTGACCACATATGCCTCCATGTATCTCGCCAACAGCTTCATCCATCTTCCCGTGAATACACTTCAATTTCACACCGTTGAGTCTTCTTACATGCAGCGTGTTGTCGACAAACCGATACATACTTGACCGCCGGGCTACTCTCTCCGCTTCTTCTTGCTCTTGGGAAGTTCTCTGTCTGAAGGAAATGGACGATCTGCTGCGCCCATGCTGGAGCTTGCGGCTCGACAACAAGGACTAAAGGCACATCTGCTGCTGCGGGAACATCCGCTTCTATTGCAAGAACCTGCGGCTCAGCCGGAGCTTGATGTTCCCCGACAAGCTTGCCGGAGCAAAACTTGTCGGGGCGTCTACTTCAACGAAACAAACCCTAGGGCTTGTCGGAGCAGACTGCTCCTCAGCATTTTTGGTGTTGATCCTGGGGACCTTGGCGGCGGCTTCGGGTAGCTCGGCCGGTAAGTAGTCACCGAAATCAACTTCCTCTTCTTGTTCTGTCCAGTTGATGGTGTTACAGATTGGTCGAGTCAGCTTGAGCACAAAAATCCCTGGTTCCACGTGTAACTTGAGTGCGCGCGCTTGACGAAGCCATCAAGCAATATCATTCTCGAGCTCTTGGAACATGTTCCATTTGTAGGTCGTCAAAGTGCTCTTCTAGCTTTCTCACCTCATCAACGTGAAGCTTCCATCAACGGACTCGATAATCTTTGTTTACTTGGCGGACGACAAGCTGCGAGTCACCCCTGACAATGAGCTTCTTGATCCCCAGGTCTACCGCGATTCTCGAGACCGCAAGCAAACCTTCATACTCTGCTTGTATTGTTTGTCGCTTGCTCCTAGGGAAAGTGCATTTGGACTATGTATTTGAGGTGCTCTCCGGTGGGTGCGACAAGCAACGCGCCAAGATCGGGCGCCTTTGCAGCGAGAAGGCACCATCAAAGTACATCAGCCACTCTTTACTTGCTTCCTTGACCGGGATGCTCATCTCTGGAATTTCTTCATCTTGCGTTGGCGTCCAATCTTCTATGAACTCTGCCAACGCTCTGCTTTGGATAGTTGAAGTGCTTTCAAACTTGAGGCCAAAGCTTGACAGTTCCAGTGCCCACTCAACAATCCTTCCTGTTGCTTCTGGATTTTGCAATATCCTCTTCAGGGGAAAGCGAGTGACGACTGTTATCTCATGTGCTTGGAAGTAATGGCGCAGCTTTCTCGAGGCCATGAGGAGGCCGAAAAGTAATTTCTGCACACCAGAGTACCTTGACCTAGCCCCCTGTAGAAGGGAACTGACAAAGTACACTGGGCGCTGCACCATCCTTTTCTGCATCTTCTCGCAATCCTGCGCATATCCGTCCTTGTCGGGACCAGAGCTTGTTGGTGAAGCCCCCTGCTTGTCGCTGGATGCATCTGCCTTGGTTGCCGGCTCATCGTCTGCCTTCCTTTCCGCTATTAACGCAGCACTAACCACTTGATTGGTTGCCGCTATGTATAGCAGCAACTTCTCTTGTGGCCTAGGTGCGACAAGTATTGGAGTGGAGGACAGGTACCTCTTTAAGTCCTGCAGCGCAGCCTCCGCTTCGGGAGTCCATTTCATTGGACCTGCCTTTTTCAAAATCTTGAAAAATGGCGGTAGGCGCTCAACAGAACCTAGAGATAAACCTGTTGAGAGAAGCCACGCAACCGCAAGTCTTCGTACATCCTTGACGCGCTTTGGTGCTTCAATCTGCTCAATGGCCTTGATCTTGTCGGGATTGGCTTCAATTCCCGCCGAGACACGAAGAACCCGAGAAGCTTGCGGAAGGAACTCCAAACACGCACTTCTCGGGGTTGAGCTTGAGGTTGATCTTGCGCAGATTTGCAAAGGTCTCATCTAAATCTTGAACCAGAGTTGCCTGTCCTTGCTTTTGACCACTATGTCATCCATGTAGGCTTCTACATTTCTGTGCATTTGGGGCTCAAAAGCGTCATGGACTACTCTTGCGAACGTTGAACCAGCATTCTTTAGCCCAAAGGGCATCCGTATAAAACAGTATGTGCCACATGGGGTGATGAATGCGGTTTTCTCTTCATCCTTTTCGGCCATGAAGATCTGATGATATCCTGAGTATGCATCAAGAAATGAAAGCAAATCACATCCAGCCGTGGAGTCAACAATCTGGTCGATGCGCGGCAAGGGAAATGGGTCAACTGCGCCTACAGTGAGTCCGGCAAACCTGAGGCGCAGGATCCGGGTCACGGCAATCTTCAACCTAGCATCTTCCGGCCAAAGATGTTGGGGAAGCTGATCGTCACCCACGAACACCTATGGGACCGGCGGACCGAGTCCCTTTTGGTTCGGTGGGGGGCGGAGATTGCACGAAGAGCAGATTGAGGCGATGCACACGAGCAGTTTACCCGACTTCGGAGCTCTCCGGAGAGATAATACTCCTACTGCTGCTTGTCTGATTATCTTGTGTTCTTGCTAGGGAACAATGAGAGCTACAAAACCTAGCTTGAGTGTCTCTAGTCTCGAATGAGTCGAACCTCCTCTACGTTGCGCATGGGTCTCCTTTTATAGGCTCAAGGGATCACCAACAGGTGGCAACGTAGACAAGGGCAAAATGGGAAAATGAGTTGCGGTTGGTATAGCTACTTTGTACAGTGTACTCTACTAACTCTGACGGCAAGGGACAAAAGCATTAAATGCCCGTCCCTGTCGCCTAAACAAAGGCAACAGGACCGTCAAAAGCGCCACCGCTTGCCACGATGGCCATCTTGTCAAGACCGCTTATCGCTGCTCTCCGCCGGCTGCACACCTCTCGACACGCGCATGGAATGGTCTCATGGCGACACGTTGGTGGATGAGTTGGAGCGGAGATGAAGAGAGGTACTGCCGCGGCAAGCGCCTTTGCCGCTGCTAAATCCTTGTCGCGCCGGAAGCTTGTCGCTCATCGAGCCTTCCGCAAGCTCCTCTTGCCGGGTCTTGTCTTCTGCGTGCCTTGAGTGGCCTTCCGGCAAGCTCCTCTTGCCGGGCCTTGTCTTCTTGGCTTAAATACTTTGTTCTTGAATGGCTCAGAAGGAACCATGGAGGACCTTAGCGGTCACTAGGCAAGCCTCGCTTGCTGGTGTCAAGAATCGCCCGCACGAAGTTCGGGATACTAGGGTACCCCTACTCTAGTACACCGACAAGGGCACCGTTGATTGCCACCAAAACATTGATATGCCTGGTTTTTAAATTCTAGTAATTCCAAAATGCGTTTGAAATTCATGAAACTTGGCATGCTATCATGGAGCGACATCAACATGCCGTGGTACAAACTTTATCCCATTTGGGGCAGGTTTGGGTATGTGCTTCTCACAAACTGGAGCTTCTCACAACAAGCATGATGGTTTTCGATAGGGAACGCCCCACCTTTGGAGACGAAACGATATCCATTGCCTCTTATTGCTTCCATTTTTTTCTCATGTCAAGATAGAACAACAGAAGTGTTGTGTGAATTTTTGTGATTTTTTGGGGTTCGTTTGGACATTTTTATGCATTAACTGAGCTTTCAATGCATTTATGTGCATAATTCAAATTTGAACTACATGCACATGCTCCAGTTCATATAAATTGGTTGAAAAATCAAATATGTGTCCTTGGGTGCATGCTTAGGTCCCATGCATGAAATGGGAATGAATTTCGCACACCAGGGCACCGTTGATTGTCGGCAAAACATTGAGATGCCTGGTTTTTAAATTCTAGTAAATCCAAAACTCGTCTGAAATTCATGAAGCTTGGCATGCTATCATGTAGCGGCATCAACATGCCGTGGTACAAATTTTGTCCCATTTTGGGCAGGTTTGGGTATATGCTTCTCACAACAAGCATGATGGTTTTCGATATGGAACGTCCCACCTTTGGGGACGAAACAATATCCATTGCCTCTTATTGCTTCCAAATTTTTTCTCGTGTCAAAATAGAACAACATGAGTGTTGTATGAATTTTTGTGATTTTTTGGGGTTCGTTTGGACATTTTTATGCATTAACTGAGTTTTCAATGCATTTATGTGCATAATTCAAATTTGAACTACATGCACATGCTCCAGTTCATATAAATTGGTTGAAAAATCAAATATGTGTCCTTGGGTGCATGCTTAGGTCCAATCCAAGAAATGGGAATGAATTTCGAACACCAGGGCACCGTTGATTGCCGGCAAAACATTGAGATGCCTGTTTTTTTAAATTCTAGTAAATCCAAAACTCGTCTGAAATTCATGAAACTTGGCATGCTATCATGTAGCGGCAGCAACATGCCGTGGTACAAATTTGTCCCATTTGGGGCAGGTTTGGGTATATGCTTCTCACAACAAGCATGATGGTTTTCGGTATGGAACGTCCCACCTTTGGGGACGAAACGATATCCATTGCCTCTTATTGGTTCCAATTTTTTCTCGTGTCAACATAGAACAAAAGGAGTGTTGTGTTAATTTTTGTGATTTTTTAGGGTTCGTTCGGACATTTTTATGCATTAACTGAGTTTTCAATGCATTTATGTGCATAATTCAAATTTTAACTACATGCACATGCTCCAGTTCATATAAATTGGTTGAAAAATCAAATATGTGTCCTTGGGTGCATGCTTAGGTCCCATGCAAGAAATGGGAATGAATTTCGAACACCAGGGCACAGTTGATTGCCGGCAAAACATGGAGATGCCTAATTTTTAAATTCTAGTAAATACAAAACTCATATGAAATTCATGATACTTGGCATGCTATCATGGAGCGGCATCAACATGCCATGGTACAAATTTTGTCCCATTTGGAGCAGGTTTGGGTATATGATTCTCACAAACCGGAGCTTCTCACAACAAGCATGATGGTTTTCGGAAGGGAACGCCCCACCTTTTGGGGACGAAATGATATCCATTGCCTCTTATTGCTTTCAATTTTTTTCTCATGTCAAAGTAGAACAACTGGAGTGTTGTGTGAATTTTTGTGATTTTTTGGGGTTCGTTTGGACATTTTTATGCATTAAATAAGTTTTGAATGCATTTATGTGCATAATTAAAATTTGAACTACATGCACATGCTCAAGTGCATATAAATTGGTTGAAAAATCAAATCTGTATCCTTGGGCGCATGCTAGGGTCCCATGCAAGAAATGTGAATGAATTTCAAACACCAGGGCACTGTTGATTGCGGCAAAACATTGAGATGCCTGGTTTTTAGATTCTAGTATATCGAAAGCACGTCTGAAATTCATGAAACTTGGCATGCTATCATGGAGCGGCATCAACATGTCGTGGTACAAATTTTGTCCCATTTGGGGCAGGTTTGGGTATATGCTTCTCACAAACCGGAGCTTCCCACAACAAGCATGCTGGTTTTCAGTAGGGAACGTCCCACCTTTGGGGACGAAACGATATCCATTGCTTCTTATTGCTTTCCAAATTTTTTCTCGTGTCAAGATAGAACAACAGAAGTGTTGTGTGATTTTTAGTGATTTTTTGAGGTTTGTTTGGACATTTTTATGCATTAACTGAGTTTTCAATGCATTTATGTGCATAATTCAAATTTTAACTACATGCACATGCTCCAGTGCATATAAATTAGTTGAAAAATCAACTATGTGTCCATGGGTGCATGCTTAGGTCCCATGCAAGAAATGGGAATGAATTTCGAACACCAGTGCATCATTGATTGCCGGCAAATCATTGAGATGCCTGGTTTTTAAATTCTAGTAAATCCAAAACTCTCTGAAATTCATGAAACTTGGCATGCTATCATGGAGCGGCATCAACATGCCGTGGTAAAAAATTTGTCCCATTTGCGGCAGGTTTGGGTATATGCTTCTCACAAACCGGAGTTTCTCACAACAAGCATGATGGTTTTCGGTAGGGAACGTCCGACCTTTGGGGACAAAACGATATCCATTGCCTCTTAATGCTTTCAGTTTTTTTCTCGTGTCAACATAGAAAAACTGGGGTGTTGTGTGAATTTTTGTGATTTTTTGGGGTTCGTTTGGACATTTTTATGCATTAACTGAGTTTTCGATGCATTTATGTGCATAATTAAAATTTGACCTACATGCACATGCTCCAGTGCATATAAATTTGTTGAAAAATCAAATATGTGTCCTTGGGTGCATGCTTAGGTCCCATGCAAGAAATGGGAATGAATTTCAAACACCAGGGCAGCATCGATTGCCGGCAAAACATTGAGATGCCTGGTTTTTAAATTCTAGTAATTCCAAAACTCGTCTGAAATTCATGAAACTTGGCATGCTATCATGGAGCGGCATTAGCATGCTGTGGTACAATTTTTTTCCCATTTGGGGCAGGTTTGGGTATATGCTTCTCACAAACTGGAGCTTCTCACAACAAGCATGACGGTTTTCGGTACGGAACGTCCCACCTTTGGGGATGAAACGACATCCACTGCCTCTTATTGCTTCCAATTTTTTTCTCATGTCAACATAGAACAACAGGAGTGTTGTGTGAATTTTTGTGATTTTTTGGGGTTCGTTTGGACAATTTTATGCATTAACTGAGTTTTCAATGCATTTATGTGCATAATTCAAATTTGAACTACATGCATATGCTCGAGTTCATATATATTGGTTGAAAAACAAATATGTGTCCTTGGGTGCATGCTTAGGTCCCATGCAAGAAATGGGAATGAATTTCGAACACCAGGGCACCATTGATTGCCGGCAAAACATTGAGATGCCTGGTTTTTAAATTCTAGTAGATCCAAAACTCGTCTGAAATTCATGAAGCTTGGCATGCTATCATGGAGCGGCATCAACATGCCGTGGTAAAATTTTTGTCCCATTTGGGGCAGGTTTGGGTATATGCTTCTCACAAACCGGAGCTTCTCACAACAAGCATGACGGTTTTCTGTAGGGAACGTCCAACCTTTGGGGACGAAACGATATCCATTGCCTCTTATTGCTTCCAATTTTTTTCTCGTGTCAAGATAGAACCACACGAGTGTTGTGTGAATTTTTGTGATTTTTCGGGGTTCGTTTGGACATTTTTATGCATTAACTGAGTTTTCAATGCATTTGTGTGCATAATTAAACTTTGACCTACATGCACATGCTCCAGTGCATATAAATTCGTTGAAAAATCAAATATGTGTCCTTGGGTGCATGCTTAGGTCCCATACAAGAAATGGGAATAAATTTCGAACACCAGGGCACCGTTTATTGCCGGCAAAACATTGAGATGCCTGGTTTTTAAATTATGGTAAATCCAAAACTCGTCTGAAATTCATGAAACTTGGCATGCTATCATGGAGTGGCATCAACAGGCCGTGGTACAAAGTTTGTCCCATGTGGGGTAGGTTTGGGTATATGCCTCTCACAAACCGGAGCTTCTCACAACAAGCATGACGGGTTTCGATACGAACGTCCCACCTTTGGGGATGAAACGATATCCATTGCCTCTTATTCCTTCCAAATTGTTTTCTCATGTCAACATAGAACAACAGGAGTGTTGTGTGAATTTTTGTGATATTTTGGGGTCCGTTTGGACATTTTTATGCATTAACTGAGTTTTCAATGCATTTATGTGCATAATTCAAATTTGAACTACATGCACATGCTCCAGTTCATATAAATTGGTTGAAAAATCAAATATGTGTCCTTGGGTGCATGCTTAGGTCCCATGCAAGAAATGGGAATGGATTTCGAACACTCGGGCACCGTTGATTGCCGGCAAATCTTGGAGATGCCTGGTTTTTAAATTCTAGTAAATCCAAAACTTGTCTGAAATTCATGTAACTTGGCATGCTATCATGGAGCGGCATCAACATGCCGTGGTACAAATTTTGTCCCATTTGGGGCAGGTTTGGGTATATGCTTCTCACAAACCGAAGCTTCTCACAACAAGCATGATGGTTTTCGGTATGGAACGTCCCACCTTTGGGGACGAAACGATATCCATTGCCTCTTATTGCTTTCCAATTTTTTTCTCGTGTCAAGATAGAACAACTGGAGTGTTGTGTGAATTTTTGTGATTTTTCGGGGTTCGTTTGGACATGTTTATGCATTAACTAAGTTTTCAATGCATTTATGTGCATAATTAAAATTTGAACTGCATGCACATGCTCAAGTGTATATAAATTGGTTGAAAAATCAAATCTGTATCATTGGGCGCACACTTAGGTCCCATGCAAGAAATGAGAATGAATTTCAAACACCAGGGTACTGTTGATTGCCGGCAAAACATTGGGATGCCTGGTTTTTACATTCTAGTAAATTCAAAACACGTCTGAAATTCATGAAACTTGGCATGCTATCATGGAGCGGCATCAACATGCTGTGGTCCAAATTTTGTTCCATTTTGGGCAGGTTTGGGTATATGCTTCTCACAAACCGGAGCTTCTCACAACAAGCATGATGGTTTTCGGTAGGGAACGTCCCACCTTTGGGGACGAAACGATATCCATTGCCTCTTATTGCTTTCCAATTTTTTTCTCGTGTCAAGATAGAACAACAGGAGTGTTGTGTGAATTTTTGTGATATTTTGGGGTCCGTTTGGACATTTTTATGCATTAACTAAGTTTTGAATGCATTTATGTGCATAATTAAAATTTGAACTACATGCACATGCTCAAGTGCATATAAATTGGTTGAAAAATCAAATATGTATCCTTGGGTGCATGCTTGGGTCCCATGCAGGAAATGGGAATGAATTTCAAACACCAGGGCACTCTTGATTGCCAGCAAAACATTGAGATGCCTAGTTTTTAGATTCTAGTATATCCAAAACACGTCTGAAATTCATGAAACTTGGCATGCTATAACGGAGTGGCATAAACATGTCGTGGTACAAATTTTGTCCCATTTGGGGCAGGATTGGGTATATGCTTCTCACAAACCGGAGCTTCCCACAACAAGCATGATGGTTTTCAGTAGGGAACGTCCCACCTTTGGGGACGAAACTATATCCATTGCCTCTTATTGCTTTCCAATTTTTTTTCGCGTGTCAAGATAGGACAACAGGAGTTCATTAGGAAATTTTTTGGGGTTCATTAGGAAATTTTTATGCATTAACTGAGTTTTCAATGCATTTGTGTGCATAATTCAAATTTTAACTACATGCAAATGCTCCAGTGCATATAAATTGGTTGGAAAATCAAATATGTGTCCATGGGTGCATGCTCAGGGCCCATGCAAGAAATGGGAATGAATTTCGAACACCAGGGCACCGTTGATTGCCGGAAAAACATTGAGATGCCTGGTTTTTAAATTCTAGTAAATCCAAAACTCGTCTGAAATTCATGAAACTTGGCATGCTATCATGGAGGGCAATCAACATGCCGTGGTACAAATTTTGTCCCATTTGGGGCAGGTTTGGGTATGTGCTTCTCACAACAAGCTTGATGGTTTTCGGTATGGAACGTCCCACCTTTGGGGATGAAACGATATCCATTGCCTCTTATTGCTTCCAATTTTTTTCTCGTGTCAACATAGAACAATAGGAGTGTTGTGTGATTTTTTGGGGTTCGTTTGGACATTTTTATGCATTAACTGAGTTTTCAATGCATTTATGTGCATAATTCAAATTTGAACTACATGCACATGCTCCAGTTCATATAAATTGGTTGAAAAATCAAATATGTGTCCTTGGGTGCATGCTTAGGTCCCATGTAAGAAACGGGAATGAATTTCGAACACAAGGGCACAGTTGATTGCCGGCAAACATGGAGATGCCTGGTTTTTAAATTCCAGTAAATCCAAAACTCATCTGAAATTCATGATACTTGGCATGCTATCATGGAGCGGCATCAACATGCCGTGGTACAAAATTTGTCCCATTTGGGGCAGGTTTGGGTATATGCTTCTCACAAACCGGAGCTTCTCACAACAAGCATGATGTTTTTTGGTAGGGAACGTCCCACCTTTGGGGACGAAATGATATCCATTGCCTCGTATTTCTATCAATTTTTTCTCGTGTCAACATAGAACAACTCGAGTGTTGTGTGAATTTTTGTGATTTTTCGGGGTTCGTTTGGACATTTTTATGCATTAACTAAGTTTTCAATACATTTATGTGCATAATTAAAATTTGAACTACATGCACATGCTCAAGTGCATATAATTGGTTGAAAAATCAAATCTGTATCCTTGGGCGCACGCTTAGGTCCCATGCTAGAAATGAGAATGAATTTCAAGCACCAGGGCACTGTTGATTGCCGGCAAAACATTGGGATGCCTGGTTTTTAGATTCTAGTAAATCCAAAACACGTATGAAATTCTTGAAACTTGGCATGCTATCATGGAGCGGCATCAACATGTTGTGGTACAAATTTTGTCCCATTTGGGGCAGGTTTGGATATATGCTTCTCACAAACCGGAGCTTCTCACAACTAGCATGATGGTTTTCGGTAGGGAACGTCCCACCTTTGGGGGACGAAACGATATCCATTGCCTGTTATTGCTTTCCAATTTTTTTTCTCGTGTCAAGATAGAACAATGTCGGGGAAACTGATCCACGAACACCTATGGGACCGGCGGACCGAGCCCCTTCGGTTGGCGAATCGCCTGAAGAAGCGGATCGGTGAAGCACATGAGCAGTTACCCAACCGGAGATCTCGGAGATAACCTCCTCTTTGCTGCATGTGCGAGTGTATTGAGTTCTTGCTGCGGGCGCTGAATGCTCTGATACACATTAGCTGCTAACGAGACCGGCGTGAGTGTTTTTCGCCTTGAACACCCTCTCGTTGCGCATGGGCCTCCTTTTACATGCTAAAGGGGTCTCCGACAGGTGGCAGCGTGACAAAGGTGAAAATGGAAAAGGGTGCGGTTGGTACAACTACACAAGATGTATCATACCTAACCACGGGCGGGGGACAAAGGCATTAAATGTCCGTCTCGCCGCCAAATAGTGCAAAAAGGACCGTCAGGGACGCCACCGCTTGCAAGCGGCGCGACAAGACTGCCATCGTGGCAAGCGTGGCGCCCGACGGTCCCTGTTTGCATTGTTTGGCGACGAGACGGGCATTTAATGCCTTTGTCCCCGCCGCCGTGGTTAGGTATGATACATCGCATAAGTAGCTGTACCAACCGCACTCTTTTTTCCATTTTTACCCTTGTCACGCTACACCGTCCGAGACCCTTGAGCATATAAAAGGAGGCCCATGCGCAACGAGAGGGGGGGTTCGAAGGTTTGAAGCCGTAAAGCACCCACGCTTAGGTCTCGTTAGCAGTGGGCGATATCAGAGCACCCAACGCCACTAGCAAGAACACAATACAATCGACATGCAACAAGAGGAGTATTATCTCCGGAGAGCTCCGGTTGGGTAACTGCTCAGATGCTTCACCGACCGCTTTCGACGTGACCTCCGCCTCGCCGAACCGAAGGGGCTCGCACGCAGGTCCCATAGGTGTTCGTGGGTCGATCAGCTTCCCCGACAATGTGGACGCCACCACTTGCCACGATGGCAATCTTGTCATTGCCGCCACCATCACAAGACCGCCGGGTCAGACAGCCTTTCTTGCCACGCGCTACCGAAAGGTCCTGAGCGACACGCTGGTGGATGTGCTGGAGCGCGGTACAAAGTGGTAGTTGCCGCGCAGCGCCTTTGCCGCGATCGTTGTCTTGTCGCGTCCGGAAGCTTGTCGCCACCGGGCCTCGCTGGGACGCGTGTATGCGTCGCGCAAGTTCCTTGAGATGCCTTGTTGGCCTTCCCGACAAGCTCCTCTTGCCGGGCCTTGTCTCCTTGGCTTGAATACTTTGTTCTTGAATGGCCCCAAAGGAACCATCGAGGACCTTGGCGGTCACCCGGCAAGCCCCTGCGCTGGGTGCCGCATACTGAATCGCCTGCACAAGTTCGGGATACTAGGGTACCCTACTCTAGTACACCGACAGAGCCCCGGCCTGGGCCACACACGGTGCCGAAGCGCTGTTGGGCCAGGCCCAAAACAGGCACGGGCACGCCTGCCCGGGTTACGCCAGATCTCACTCAGATCCACCGCGCCTCCTCGAACGGCATGCGTCGAATGCGCATCGAGGAGAGATCGTGGGTGGTTTCTTTATTCAAAAGACGGAACGTCTGCCTCCCTCTTTATAAGTAGGGGAAACAGGGCAGTTCGCCCATCTTGCCGTTGCTATTCCAATCTCAAAACCTCCGCTGCTCCCCCTTCTTCCCAAAGCTGAAAAGAGAGCAGCGCCCGCTTCATCGCCACCGCACCACCAACGCCGCCGATCTCTCTCACCACCTCCGCCATGGCTCCGGAAGCCGGAAGGTTGTGAAGTCGGCCGAGGCGCAGCGGCTCATGGCGCTGCGAAGGAGCGGCAACCTTCCCCCTCAGCTCGCGCGAAAGGATCCGAGGGAGCATTACTACCTCTTCGGTCGACGGAGACGCGAGCGCATCCGCGCACGAAGGTACTCCCACTGCCGCTGAACTGGCTCAATGGATATCCCTTCTTCAAGTTGTTCTTCCATCGCGGGCTCGCCCGCCTTTCTCTGAAGTTTTTCGTGACATTATGAACACCTACGGGTTCCGCCTCCTTGACTTCACCCCAACACCGTTTCGACCATGGCAGTTTTCGCACATCTCCGCGAAAACTTTGTCGGAGTCTATCCAAATGTAGCTCTTTTTCGCTACTTCTTTATGCCCCGAGTTGAGAGAGGGAGCTTTATCCGGCGGAATCGCTGGATCTCGAGAACTGCAAGAAGGAAGCTTATCTCGAGGAGAGCTCCGCAGCAAGTGGGATGAGTGGAGAGCAGATCGGTGCTGGATTGTTGAGGAGAACCGCAACCATTTACCGCCAACGCCAAACCCTCAGAGCGCGGCAACGATTGAGCAACATGGCCCCTAAGACGATAGGCTGAAGATTGCCGTCACCGGATCCTGCGCCTCGAGCTTGCCGGCTCACCGCTGGCACCGTTGGAGCAGATTTTCTTCGCCGCCAGACGCTTCGCAGAGAGGAGGAGACCGCCGGGAGTTCCGAACGCGCGGATATCATGAGGCTGCGCCTGGCCTCAACTTCAACTTCACTGCCCCGAACTGACGCGATGCTCCTGAACTGTTCAAGCACGATCCTCAACATCCCGGTGTTCAGGTTGCCGAGGGGTGTCGTTCATTGTTCAACAACTCCTCGCCGACCGCATCCGTGCAACGATGCCTTTGTGCGATTCGCATGGAATTGTCCCAACTTGGCAAGATCCTGCAAATGACGTCATGCAGGAGTTCTTTGACGGCTTGGTAGAAATGCCGGTCCGCTCCGATGAATGTAAGAGCCTTACTCGCGACACCACCGGCGCGGAGATGCAGCGACGCCACTAGGGCTGGAAGAGGTGGCGGCAGCGCTGCCGCGGGCGAGTTTGGATTCACCGTGGAGGAGGCAGAGGCAGCAGAGGCGGCAAGCCTTGCCGAGCGAGAGGAGCTTGCCGGGCGAGGGAGAGCTTATCGGG
Source organism: Aegilops longissima (assembly GCA_021605205.1). Classification (NCBI taxonomy): domain Eukaryota; kingdom Viridiplantae; phylum Streptophyta; class Magnoliopsida; order Poales; family Poaceae; genus Aegilops; species Aegilops longissima. Next base: position 20,975 of record JAHIAM010003561.1, on the reverse strand, counting down.
CTCTGGTTGAGTCGAGCGAGCCCGCCGAGGGCGCGAGCGACTTCGTTGAAGATCGACTCCTCCTCTTCTCACCTTCGACAGCTCGCCGCAAGCGGAGCCCCCAGCTCCACCAAGAAGGCGCTCCGCAAGGCCGGGACGAGGCGGGCGGCAGACGGGTCAACAGCCGCCGCAGCACGCGACGCAACTCCACCGTGGAAAGCATCGTTGCCGTGGGAGCACCTCACACCGCTGCGGGTAATCGGAGCGGGCCCTCCCGACCACCGCTTCTCTCCCGCCAAGCGGCTAAGGGAACCTACCTCCGCCTTTGTCGCGCCAAGGTGGGCGGACTTCGACCTCTCCGCGCCAGCTCCGACGAGGAAGATGAAGAGTAAGATTCTTTGTTGTACTTGTAGTTCTTGAATTCTTGCTGTTTTGTCTTGTATCTGATTTGCTTTACTCCGAACCCATTCCTTTTCAGGACTCTGGCCCAGAGAGCGGTGAAGAGAGCCAAGGTCCCGTGATTGTCATCGAGGACGAACCCACCATGCAGCAGGGGTGTGTCCGAGACCACCTTGCCGGACCCGCAACTATTCCCCAAAGCAGCCCCCAAAGAAGTATATGGTTTACTTCCTCATTTAGCGCGCATGGGTGCTCTTTCTTTGCCGACATCGACTATTGGTTTTCGAGGAGCAGAGAAGTCTCACCAGAGTGCTCGGAAGCCGCCCCCGACATGCCATCTGCTTGACTACACCGCCAAGGGAGGATTCCCGGCAAGGAGAATTCTCCGCAAGAGATGTTCTCGGCAAGGGACAAGACCAACGACCCCGGTGGCGGAGACCACGATCAGAGATCCTAGTACAGTAATCCTCTTGCTTGAAAACTTCCCTTGGGTTCTTCTTCTTCTGATTTTATTTTGAATATTTGCTTGACTTTTCTTCCTTTTCCGGTCGTCAGTCCATCTCGCCACGGAGCCGATGGAAACCGAGGTCGCCGGCGAGGAGAACGCTGCTGCAGCAATACCGACGACGCCGCTGTCATCGAAGAAGAAGCCGGGCGCTGATGATCCCGCCGCGGAGAGGTTAAAGCTGCCGCCGCAGAAGCCGGGCGAGGGGTCCGCGATCGACCGACGGCCCCGAGGCCGCAGGGAGCGCCAGCGCCACGCCGATCGCCGATCCTCTCCGCCACTGCCGCAGCGCCAGTTCAAGAGCCCCAGCCCGGCGCCTATTTGAAGGCGGCGATGGCGTTTTCATCAAGCTCCCCAGGGCGCCGAGCTCCGTGGCGCCGATCGAAGGAGAAATCTTTGATGAAGAGTTGCTCGCCTCGCTGGGATGACGCTGGTCGACGCGCCGACAGCAAAGCAGCGGCGAGCCTAAGGAGGAGCAGCTGCTGCGAAGCTGTTGTCGCTTACCGCGCCGACAGTGCCAAGCTGGTATCCCGAGAAGCGCTTGTCGCGAAGGCGGGAGGGACATCGAGAAGCGCGCGGAGGAGCTCCGGGGCCTCAACCAGGAAGCTCTCCGGTCCCTGGCAAAGGAGTGGGAGCAACTCGCCGAGGAGCGTAAAGCCTTCCTCCTCGAGAAGGCTGAAGTTGAAGAGCAACCAAGGCTTGCTGCCGAGAAGCTGCTTGCGCAGAAGGCGAAGTTGGCGCAGCGGAAGGTTAACCTTGACAGCCACGAGGAGGAGCTTGCATGCTGCTGAGCAAACATTTGGCGGGCTCTCAAGGAAGCAGAGGATGCCCGCAGCTGCCGAGGCCGCCAAGAAGGAGCTGGAGACGAAGGTGACGAGCCTGGAGGCCGATCTCAAGGTGAGCGGCGAGGAGCTTGCTGCGCTCAAGCGTGAGCGCGAGAAGGACGCCTACACCCTTGGCGAGCTGCAGGTCGCCTCATCGAGAGGAGCAAGGAGCTTAGCGCCGCCAAGGACTCCAACGCAGATCTTGAGTTGAAGCTGACTACTTTGACTAACATGTTGGACGGCGCCAGGAGCAGGAGGTGGCCTTGAAGGAGAAGATCAAGGCCGACGAGGCGCTGGCAAGATCTTCCGCCGCCTGTAACACTTTTTAGGGAGAATGTGGAGCACTTGGACCGAGGGTCTCGTGGATGTTGCCGCAGCCATCGACAGGGAGCTGGCACAGCTGGGGATGGAGGATCTCGGGTATTCCTCCGATGAGCACCTCCAACCCAGCGCCAAGCTCAGCTTGTTCATCAAAGGCGTGGCGACGGCCCTCCAGCGACTCCGGGAGAAGATCCCAAAGCAGCTGGCCGACGAGTCGCGCCAGATCTGCGCGGGAGCTCTTCAAAAGGTGTTGGTGAAGGTGGCCTTCCGCAACCCAGGCCTCAACCTCACCAACGTCCTCAGGACCTTGCTGCCGGATGCTGATCTGGAAGCGCTCAAGACCCTTGTCGCACCCATTGTGGACAAGGTGAGCAGGATCAAGAGGGTTGAGGGCGATCGCGTAGATTAGGCCGCCTGCTTTTTCTTTTTTCTTGTCGCTGCTGGTCATGTTATGAGAACAATCATTAGAGCTGCGACAAGCTATCTTGTAATATGACTCTATTTCGGGTAGCGATTGCTATGTTATTTCCTTTACTTGATTCCTTCCTTTGTATGTTTTTACCCTACGCTTTTAGGGAACTTGTCGGCGCAGGCACCTTAGCCGCGAGCGCTGAGTGCGGGACGTCAGCAGCCTGCTGGCGGTGCCGCTACCGACAAGAAACCTTGTCGCAACTAGTCGCAGCTCACTTAAGTTGTTGAGCGGACTCGAAACAAAGTAAGGGCGCAACTAGCTACGAGTTGGTTCCTCCGCGCATAGGTTTTCCATACAAAGCACGGTCGTTCGAGGAAGATAACTTAAAAATTTTAAAACTAATTGCTCAAACTTTAGCAACTTAGCTTTTCTGTTGTTTGCTTCCCGGTAAGGCAAAACTTCCTCGAACGACGCTTGGTCCACACCATTATGATGTCGGGGAAACTGATCCACGAACACCTATGGGACCGGCGGACCGAGCCCCTTTCGGTTCAGCGGGGGGCGGAGATCGCACGAAGAGCGGATCGAGGCGAAGCACATGAGCAGTTTACCCAGCTTCGGAGCTCTCCGGAGAGATAACACTCCTACTGCTGCATGTCTGAGTGTATTGAGTTCTTGCTCGGGAGCGCTGAATGCTACAGTACACACTAGCTGCTAACGAGACCGAGCGTGAGTGTTTTTCTGCCTTCGAACCCCCCTCTACGTTGCGCATGGGCCTCCTTTTACATGCTAAAGGGGTCTCCGACAGGTGGCAACGTAGACAAGGGTAAAAATGGAAAAGGAATTGCGGTTGGTACAACTACCTGCACAGTGTATCATACCTAACCCTGACGGCAGGGGACAAAGGCATTAAATGCCCGTCTACGTCGCCCAAATAGTGCAAAAAGGGACCGTTAGTGTCGGTGTACTAGAGTAGGGGTACCCTAGTATCCCAAACTTGTGCACGGGCAGTTGCAGCACCCCGCGGCAAGGCTTGCCAGGTGACCGCCAGGGTCCTCCGTGGTTCCTTTGAAGCCATTCAAGAACAAAGTATTTTAGCCAAGGAGACAAGACCCGGCAAGAGGAGCTTGCCGGGAAGGCCAACCAAGGCACCTAGGAGACAAGGCCCCTGCAAGAGGAGCTTGCGGAAGGCCCGTGAGCGACAAGCTTACGGACGCGACAAGACAACGATCATGCAAGGCGCTTGCCGCGCAGATTACCACTTTTTTCCTGCGCCCAACAAGATCCACCAACGTGTCGCCATGGGACCTTTCCAGCGCTGGCAAGACTCTGCCGGCGAGCGCCTTGGCAAGCGGCGCTGACAAGACTGCCATCATGGCAAGCGGTGGCGCTTCGACGGTCCCTCGCTTGCAATCGCTTGGGCGACGAGACGGGCATTTAATGCCTTTGTCCTCTGCCGCCAGCGTTAGGTATGATACATCGCATAAGTAGCTGTACCAACCGCACTCTTTTCCATTTTACCCTTGTCTACGCTGCCACCGTTGGAGACCCCTTGAGCATATAAAAGGAGGCCCATGCGCAACGAGGGGGGGTTCAATGGTTCGCCGTAAAGCACCCACGCTTAGGTCTCAAGTAGTACCGGCGATATTGTAGCACCCAGCTTCCCTAGCAAGAACACAATACAATCAGACATGCAGCAAAAGAGGAGTATTATCTCTCGAGAGATCCGGCTGGGTAACCGCTCGTAAGCTTCGCCGATCCGCTTCTTCGTCGACGACTCCACCCCGCGCCAACCGAAGGGGCTCGGTCCGCAGGTCCCATAGGTGTTCGTGGGTCGATCAGCTTCCCGACAGTTGGGACGCCACCGCTGCCACGATGGCAATCTTGTCGTCGCGCTGCCACATCACAAGACCGCTGGCCAGACAGCTTTCTGCCACGCGCTACCGAAAGGTCCTGTATGCGACACGCTGGTGGATGTGCCGAGCGCTGGTACAGAGTGGTAGTTTGTCATGAAGCGCCTTTGCCGCTGTGGCAAGACGCCAGCGCCAGCGGAGCGCAGATGGTAAGCGGCGCCGACAAGATGGCCATCATGGCAAGCGTGGCGCCCCGACGGTCCTTTCTCGCACCGCTTAGTCGACTTAGACGGCATTTAATGCTTTTGTCCCCCCGTCGTGGTTAGGTATGATACACTGCACAAGTAGCTGTACCAACCGCAACTCATTTTCCCTTTTTGCCCTTGTTCACGCTGCCACCTGTCGGTGACCCTTTAGCTTATAAAAGGAGGCCCATGCGCAACGAGAGGAGGTTCGTTCATTCAAACCGAGAACACTCAAGCTAGGTCTTGTAGCTCTCAGCGCCCTAGCAAGAACACAATACAATCGCAAGCAGCAGAGGAGTATTATCTCTCCGGAGAGCTCCGCTGGGTAAACTTCGTGTGCTTCGCCGATCCTCTTCGTCGCACCTCCGCCCCCACCGAACCGAAGGGGCTCACCCACCGTCCCATAGGTGTTCGTGGGTCCGATCAGCCTCCCCGACATCTTTGGTGCTCGCTGGATCAAGATCGAGCTGGTGGATCCCGAGGCCTCAAGACCAGCTTGCACGCCAACATGTCGGCACGAAGCGAGGCACGGTCGCTCGATGGGATATCGCCTTCTAACATAGTTAGAAGTCCGAGCATATCCCGCCTCGCGCCGCTCGCCATCGCCACCCACCACTCCAGCGAAGCTTTGGCGAGAGCTCAATCGCTCCTAGATTACCCTCCAACGGCCGACAAGGTCGGCGAATGGAGGGCCACCATTCGAGTATCATCGTCTTTGCCAACGGCGACACTCCGCGGCAACTAAGTACATTGCTGCCGCGGCAAGACTGCCAAGCACGAGCCGGTGGCGACGAAACCTGTGGGGTGCAACCACCATGCACTCTCCACCGAAGGCTAAGATCGCCGACTCGCCGGATCCACCTCGACAACGACTCCATCGCCATCAGATCCGCGAGCTCATCGCGATCAGCGCCAAGTTCTTCACGAACGACAACAAGAAGACGCCGAACTCGTGATCGAAGCGCCAAGAGAGGCGCGCGTCAATCCGACCAGCGCGCCGGGCCCTCTGTCGATATGCATGCGCCAGGGGAACCAGCGACTTTCGTCGACGCGTAGGTTGCCCTGCGCTCACTCATGAGCTGCGGCAAGTCCAAAGGGCCCAAGAAGAAGAATTTCAAGCCGATGTACCAGAGAAGTACGACGGCAAGACGATCCGTCGGAGTTCCTCAAAGATCTACACCATTGCGGTGCAAGCTGCCGGGCGAGACGACAAGATTCTCGCCAACTACTTCCCTGGCCGGTACTCAAGCCCAATGTCGATCTTGGCTCATGCACTTGCCGGACAATTCCATATCCTCTTATGGATCTATGCCATTAGTTTGTCGGCGCCTTCACGGGCGGCCACAAGCCCCATGGCTAAGAGAGCGACCTTCATCTGCCGCCTGAAGGAAGGAGAGCCCCTGCAAGTTCATTCGTAGATTCAGCCAGTACAAAGACAACATCCCAAATGTCCACCCCGCCATGTAATCGCTGCTCCATCGAACGTCGCGGAACCGCAGGATGCGGAGGAGATGGCGATGTACAAGATCAAGGACGCTGATGAGCTATATGCCCCGCCGACAAGTGTGCACGTGCTGAAGAAGGGAGGAGACTCCCCGGAGAGAATATGGAGGAAGTAAGATCTGATAGTGAGGGGGCTGCCCCAGCAAAGAAAAGCCGGCGGCAGAGCAACAGAAAGAAGAAAGGCAGAGATGTGCTAGTTGTCGAGCAGTCCGGCAACAGAGGTGGCGCCAAGAAAGCCAAAGTGGTAGCTCCGCAAGGAGGTTGCCGCGACACCAATCGCCAGTCGTGGCGGTCGCCGACAAGGTGACAACGCCAACAAACAAGATCTGCAAGATCCACCGCACTAAGGGCTATGACCTCCAGAGCTGCAATAAGGTCGAGCAGCTTGTTGAACAGCAGAAGGCTGAATATGAGCGGTGAGACAAGGAGAAGGCTCAGGAAGGTGCTGGAGGACCTAGCAAGAAGCGTCCCGGCCGGGGAGGACGCCGCGGCAAGGCCAAGCAGCGGCAAGGAGACAGACCTCCTCGCGGACGCGACAAGGATGAAGATGACGACAACGATGAAGACATGGATGATGATGAGACTGATGAGCAGGAGTTCCAGAAAGCCACAGAGGTCTTGTGCGTTGACGGTGGTGCATCTCTGCATACTTCACACCGCCAACTCAAGCAGTGGATGCGGGAAGTCAATGCGGCAGAACCATCCATCGAGTCACGCAAGCCTCTGAAATGGTCCAGCACGCCTATCATCTTTGATATTGAGGACCACCTTGATCGCATAACAGCGGTCGGGTGCTTTCCGATGTTGGTTTCACCAACTATCCGCACCCTCAAGGTCACCAAGATGCTAGTTGACGGCGGGGCCGGCTTAAACCTGATCTCCTCAGCAGTGCTCCAGAAACTCCAAATCCCTGACAGCGAGCTCGAAGAGACCGACACATTCCAAGGAATCAATCTGGGAAGGAGCAAGCCGAAGGGAAAGATCATGTTGCCGTGACGCTTTGGCGCGAGTTGAACTTCGTGGACCGAGAGGGTCACTTTTGATGTTGCTAATTTTCCATTGCCTTACAATGGGATACTTGGTCAGCCAAAGACTCGCCAAGTTCATGGCAGCCTCTCACTATGCATACAACTTGTCAAGATGCCAGCCCAATAAGTGTCATCTCCGCCCTCGGCGACAAGAAGGATACTCTTATCTGCACCGACAAGATCTACCGGAAGCAGCAGCCGCAGCAGATCACAAGTCACTTGCCACTGAAGCTCCCGGGGAAGAAGAAGACCAAGTCCGCAAGAGCTCGATGCCCACTCCGCAAGAGCACCTCTTCGGAGTGCTGCGCCACCGCCGAGGACGCACCATCGAGCTCCACCGCAAGTGCAAGAAGACGATGGCAGCTCCACCAAAGACCAAGAAGGTGTCCGCCAAGGAGGACGGCACCGGTGGTACCTTCACCATCGCCCACTCTCGACCCTAAATAGGAAGGCGCTTTGCTTTTCTGCGGGCTTAACGCCGACGTGTTTGCGTGGCAACCGTCGACATCCCGTGTTCCTGTGAAAGTAATTGAGCACCATCTTGCCGCTCTGTCCTCACGCGCCCCGCCAAGCGTAAAGTCGTAAAGCAAGCGCAAAGGAGCGCCAAGAATTCATCGCAGAAGAGATCAAGAAATTGGAAGCAGCAGGCCTTGTCGAGGAGTGCTCCATCCCACGTGGTTGGCCAATCTCGTAGTCGTATAAGGCAAACGGAAAATGGAGGCTTTGTATCGATTTTACCGATGTTAATAAAGCTTGTCCCAAAGACCCATTTCCCTTGCCACGCATCGATCGATTGTTGACTCCACAGGCGGATGTGATTTGCTTTCATTTCTTGATGCATACTCAGGTACCATCGATCTTCATGGCGAAGAGGATGAGGAGAAAACCGCATTCATCACCCCATGTGGCACATAATCGTTTCATACGGATGCCTTTCGATTTAAAGAATGCTGGTTCAACATTTGCAAGAGTAGTCCATGACGCTTTTGAGTCACAAATCCACAGAAATGTGGAAGCCTACATGGATGACATAGTGGTCAAGAGCAAGGACAAGGCGACTCGATTCAAGATTTAGATGAAACCTTTGCAAATCTGCGCAAGATCAACCTCAAGCTCAACCCCGAGAAGTGTGTGTTTGGAGTCCCTCCGCAAGCTTCTCGGTTCTTCGTGGTCTCAACGGGAATTGAAGCCAATCCCGACAAGATCAAGGCCATTGAGCAGATTGAAGCACCAAAGCGCGCCAAGGATGTACGAAGACTTGCCGGTTTCAGAGCTGCTCTCGGCAGGTTTATCTCTAAGTTCTGCTGAAGCGTGCCTCTCGCCATTTTTCAAAATATTGAAAAGGCAGGTCCAATGAAATGGACTCTGAAGCGGAGGCTGCGCTGCAGACTTAAAGAGATACCGTCCTCCACTCCAACACTTGTCGCACTTAAGCCACAAGAGAAGTTGTTGCTATATATAGCGGCAACCAATCAAGTGGTTAGTGCTGCGTTAGTAGCGAGAGGAGGCGGATGATGAGCCGCAACCACGGCAGGGACATCCAATGACAAGCAAGGAACTTCACCGCAAGCTCGTCCCGATAAAGATGGATCTGCGCAGCGTGTGAGAAGATGCAGAAAAGGATGGTGCAGCGCCCAGTTTATTTTGTCGGCCTTCGCAGGGCTAGGTCAAGGTACTCGTGTGCGAAGTTGCTTTTCAGCCTTCTCATGGCCTCGAGAAAGCTGCGCCATTACTTTCAAGCACATGAGATCACAATCGCCACCGCTTCCAATGAAGAGGATATTGCAAAATCCGTAAGCAACAGGGGATTGTCGAGTGGGCACTCGAACTGTCAAGCTTTGGCCTCAAGTTTGAAAGCACTTCAACTATCCAAAGCAGAGTATTGGCAGAGTTCATAGCATAATGGACGCCAACGCAAGATGAAGAAATTCCGAAATGAGCATCCCGCCAAGGAAGCAAGCAAAGAGTGGCTGATGTACTTTGATGGTGCCTTCTCGCTTAAGGCGCCGTGTGGCGTAAGCGCTTGTCGCACCCACCGGAGAGCACCTCAAGTACATAGTCCAAATGCACTTTCCCAAGGAGCAAGCAACAAACAATACTGCAGAGTATGAAGGTTTGCTTGCCGGTCTCAGGAATCACAGTAGACCTTGGGATCAAGAAGCTCATTGTCAGGGGTGACTCACAGCTTGTCGTCCGCCAAGTGAACAAAGATTATCAGAGTCCGTTGATGGAAGCCTATGTTGATGAAGTGAGGAAGCTAGAAGAGCACTTTGACGGCCTACAGATGGAGTATATTCCAAGGGCTCAGAACGACATTGCCGATGGCTTGTCAAAGTGCGCCGCACTCAAGTTACCTATGGAACCAGGGATCTTTGTGCTCAAGCTGACTCAACCGACTGTAACGCCATCAATCGGATGAACAAGAAGAGGAAGTTGATTTCGGTGACTATTTTCCGCAGAGCTTCCTGCCGCCACCAAAAGGTCCCCAAGATCAACACCAAGAGCGCCGAGGAGCAGTCTGCCCGACAAGCCATAGGGTTTGTTTCGCTGAAGCAGACACTCCCGACAAGTTTTGCTCCGCAAGCTTGACGGGAACATCAAGCACCGGCCGAGCCGCAGGTTCTGCCAGAGAAGCGGATGTTCCCAGCAGCAGATGTGCCTTTAGTCCTTGTTGTCGAGCCGCAAGCTCCAACATGGGCGCAGAGATTGTCCATTTCCTTCAGACAGAGAACTTCCCAAGAGCAAGAAGAAGCGGAAAGAGTAGCCCGGCAATAAGTATGTACCAGTTTGTCGACAACACACTGCATGTAAGAAGACTCAACGGTGTGAAATTGAAGTGTATCCACCGGAAGATGGATGGTTGTTGGCAGAGATACACGGAGGCATATGTGGTCACCACATTGGCGAAGAGCACTTGCCGCAAAGCTTTCCGCAAGGTTTCTTTTGGCCGACAACCTCCGTGATGCAATCGCACAAGTAACCAAGTGTGAAGCGTGCTGGCCCATTCCAAGCAGATACACCAGCCAGCTCAAGCTCTCTAGACGATCCCTTTATCCCGCCATTTTCGTCCTGGGGCTCGACATCCTCGGCCGCTTCCCCGAGAGTTGTCGGGGCTTTGAGTACTTGTACGCTGTAATCGACAAGTTCACAAAGTGGACGGAAGTGGAAGCAAGGAGGAAGGTGACAAAGACAACAAGCAATCAAGTTCTTCGTCGATTGTTTGCTGTTTCGAATTCCTAACAGGATCATCACCGACAACGGTATACAATTCACAAGCCGCACCTTCATGCAATACGTCCAAGATCTTGGCGCCAAGGTCTGCTTCGCTTCTGTTGCTCATCCGAGAAGTAACGGTCAAGCGGAGAGGGCGAATGCTGAAGTGCTGCGGGGCTCAAGACCGAACTTTCAACAGGCTGCACAAGTGCGGAAGAAATTGGATTGAGGAGCTGCCGGTGGTTCTTGGTCGATCAGACGACGCCAAATCGAGCCATCGCCGACACCTTTCGCCTAGTCTATGGAGCGAGGCAGTCCTCCCCACGGAACTCAGATTCGGTCACCTCGAGTGCTCGCTATGATGAGTTGAGCAAGAGCAGCTGCGACAAGATGACGCGCTGCCCTTGAGGAGGACCGCCTTCAGTCAGTCAGACGAGCTGCTCGATACCAGCAAGCTTTGAGCCGCTACCATAGCCGCAGTTAATGCCGAAGTATCGAGGAAGGCGACCTTGTTCTTCGCTGCGCTCAGTCCGCCAAGAATTCCAAAAGTTGACGCCAAGTGGGAAGGCCTTTACCGGGTGAGACGAGTCACTAGGCTCGGCGCTGTCCGCTTTGAGACCAAGATGGCATTCCGGTGAGCAACTCCTGGAATATTGAGCATCTTCGTAAGTTTCACCCGTAGGGCGCGGTTGCCGGAACCTGTTCCGGCAATCACCTTTTGTACAAGTCTTGCCGATGTTGCATGTAATCCTTTGTACAAAGCTAGGCGCAGATCCCATGCATAAGTAAAGCTCATGTGTTTCGCACAACTTGTTAATTTCATGCTTTCATCATTTTATTGCATGTTTTATCTGACACCTTGTGCAGCACCTACACCCGGTAAGCAATAACGAGCCGCAAGGCTCCATGACTTTATTTTCTTCTTTCTTTCTTAAAGAAAGGAAGGTTCCTCGCACACAAGTTAGCCAGGGGGAAGGAGAAGATAATGGTCTGGACCAAGCGCCGAGGAAATTTCGCTTAAACAGAAGCAAACGACATAAAAGCTAAGTTGCCAAAGTTTGAGCAATCAGTTTTCAAATTTTAAGTTATCTTCCTCGAACGAATCGTACTTTGTATGGAAAACCCAGCGCGGAGGAACTAACTCAGAGCTAGTTGCGCCTTACGTTGTTTCGAGTCCGCCAACAACTTAAGTGAGCTACAACTAGTTGCGATAAGGTTGCTTGTCGGAAGCGGCACCGCCAAAGAAGTCTGCCGACGTTCGCACTCAAGCCATCACACAAAGGTGCTCTGCGCCAACAAGTTCCCTAAAAGTGTAGGGCAAAAACATACAAAGGAAGGAATCAACTAAAGGAAATAACATAGCAATCATTGCCCGAGATAGAGTTATATTACAAAATAGCTTGGCGCGGCTCTAATAGATTGTTCTCCTAACATGACCAGCAGCGACAAGGAAAAGATAAAATGGGCGGCCTAATCTACGCGGTCGCCATCAACCCTCTTGATCCCGCCACCCTGCCCACAATGGGTGCGATAAGGGTCTTGAGCGCCTCCACATCAAAGATCCGCGGCAAGGACTTGAGGACGCCGGTGAGGTTGAGGCCTGGATTGCGGAAGGCCACCTTCATCAAGACCTTCCGAGAGCTCCCACAGATCCGGGCGCGACTCGACCAGCTGCTTTGGAATCTCTTCCCGAGTCACCGAGAGCCGCCACCACGCCCTTGAAGAACAAGCTGAGCTTGGCGCTGGGTTGAGGTGCTCATCGAGGAATATCCAAGATCCACCATCCCCAGCTCCGCCAGCCCCTGGTCGATGGCGGCCGAACGCTCACGAGACCCTCGGTCCAGTGCTCCACATTCTCTCCGAAGGTGTTCTGGCGGCAACAAGACTCCGCAAAAGCCATCGCCGGTTTTGATCTTCTCCAACAAGGCCACCTCCTCCCTCGGCGCCTTCCAGCCCTCGAGTCAAGGTGGTCAGCTTCAACTCGAGATCTTCTTTAGAGTCCTTGGCGGCGCTGAGCTCCTTGCTCTCTCAAATGAGATGGCCTGCAGCTCGCCAAGAGTGTAGGCGCCCTTCTCTCGCCATGCTTGAGTGCAGCAAGCTCTTCACCGCTTCTTCTTCAGACCTGGCCTCTAGCTGCGCCACCTTCGCCTCCAACTCCTTCTTGGCGGCCTCGGCAGCTGCGGCGGCGTCCTTTGCTTCCTTGAGGGCTCCGCCAAATGTTTGTTTCGCTGCTGCAAGCTCCTCCTCATGGCTGTCAAGGTTGATCTTCCGCTGCGCCAGCTCGCCTTCTTGCGCAGACAATTTCTCGGCAAGCAAGTTGTTGTTTTTCAAACTCAGCCTTCTCGAGGATGAAGGCTTTATGCTACGACGATTTGCTCCGCCTCCCGCCAAGGCCCGAGAGCTTCGATTGATGCCCCGAGCTCCTCCGCTTTCTATGTTCCGCCCGCCATGATAAGCGCTTCCCGATTCCAGCTTGGCTTGTCGGGTGCGGTAGAGCGACAGCTTCCGCAACAGCCTGCTCCTCCTCAGACTCGCCGCTGCTGCTGCTTACGCGCACGACCAGCGCCAGCCCAGCGGAGGCGAGCAGCTCTTCGTCAAAGGTCTCTCTTTCACCGGCGCTCGGAGCTCGATGCCTGTGGGAGCTTGATGAAGACGCCGCCGCCGGCCTTCGATAGGCGCCGGGCCGGGTTTCGTGAGCTCGACGCTGCAGCAAAGGGCAGAGGGATCGGCGGTCGGTGTAGCGCCGGCGCCTCGCGCCTCGTGGCTGCTGGCGATCGCTGACTCGCCAAATTTCGCGGGCAGCAGCTTTGGCGGCCTCTCGCCGGCGATCATCGCGCCACTCTTCCTCAATGGCGGCGGTGTCGCCAAGATGTTGCCAAGACGCCCTCGCTGGCGACTCGCCCCATCGGCTCAAGGGCGGATGGATCTCAAGACCAAAAGAAGGAACAGCCAAGCAAATGTTCAAAAGAAAATCAGAAGAAGAGGAACGCAAGGGAAGTTTTCAGGCAAGAGGATTACCCGCGATGGGATCTGCAGCCGCTGTCTCAACCACGAGGGTCGCCGGCGCTATCCTTGCTGAGAACTGCCCTTGCCGGAGAAGCCTCCCTTGCCGGAGAACGCCCCTTGCCGGGGATCCTCCTTGGCGTGTAGTCGACGCAGATGGCACGCCGAGCGGCTTCCGCACTCCTCGGTGGGGCCGGCCTGCCCTACACAAACCAACAGCTAGATATCAAGAAAGAAAGAGCACCCATGTACGCCAACAGCAAAAGTAAACCAGATACTTACGCTGGGGCTGTCATTGCTTTTGAGGAAGAGTTGCCGTCCGGCAAGGTGGTCTCGACGCGCCTCGCTGCTGCCATGGGATCGCCTCGGCGACAACCACCGGGTCTTGGTTTCTTCGACGCCTTCCAGCCAGCGCCCGAAAAGGAAAGAGTTCGAATGAAGCAAATCGATACAAGACAAAGCAACAAAATTGAAGAACTACAAGTACAACACGTGTTTACCCTTATTCTTCCTCGCCTGAGCTAAGCGCAGAGAGATCACTTTGGCTCGCCTCCCAGCGACGAGGCGGAGGAGGGTTCCTTGACCGCTAAGGGAGTAGCAGCGGTGTTCGGGAGGCCTCGCCCTAGTTGCTGCAGGCGTGGAGGTGCTCCCGCTGCAAAGCTTGCCGCGGTGAGCTGCGCTGCATGCGCGGCAGCTGCTGGGTCTGCTCCGCCTGCTTGCCTCCAATTTTGCGGAGACGCTTCTTAGTGGAGCTGGGGCTCCGCCATGCAAGCTGCTAGATGGTGGGGAAGCGGCGCCGGCGGCTCGCCGACTCGGCTTCGGTTCGGCAAGCTCCTCCGCCGCAAACTCCTTCGCCGACAAGGCTTGCCGCTCGCTGCCTCTCGCCTCCACGGTGAACCTGACGCGCAAGAGAGACCGCCGCCGCTTCTTCCACTGTGGCGATGGCGCGCGATCTCGCCGCTGCTGGTGTCTCGTGAGGCCCTTCTACTCATCGGGCGGATCGACACTTCTTCCAAGTTGTCAAGAACACCCGCACGACGCTATCTCGCAGGTTTGCCAAAGTTGGAACAATTCCATGCGAGTCGCATAACGGCATCATTGCACGGATGCGGTCGAGCGAGGAATTGTTGCACAATGGAACGACTTCGCAACCTCGAACCATTCGGGATGATCGTGGTCATGCTTGAACAGCTCCAGGAGCATCGATCCAACTCCAAGACGGTGAAATTGAAGTTGAGGCCTGGGCGCAGCCTCATGATATCCGCCAGATTCGAACTCCCAAGCAGGTCTCCTCCTCTCCGCAAGGGGATGGCGCGCGGCGAGGAAATTCTGCCAACGGCGCCATACAAGGAGTCCGCAAGCCCGAGGCGCAGGATCCGTGACGGCAATCTTCAATCTAGCATCTTCCGCGCCAAGTTGCTCCAATCGCTGCCAAGACTATTGGGGTTTGGCGCCAAGCGGTAAAAGGCTGCGGTTCTCCTCTACAATCCAACACCAATCTTCCTCCACTCTTCCCACTTGTCATGGAGCTCTCCTTCCAGATAAGCTTTTTCTTGCCGATCCTTCGTGATCCAAGCGATTCCTCCGCAAGGGGCTCTCTCTCTCAACTCGAGGCATGAAGAAGTATGAAAAGGGCTACGCTTGGTGGACTCCGACAAAGTTTTCGCAAAGATGTGCTAAAACTGCCATGGCCAGACAACATTGGGGTGAAGTCAAGGAGGCGGAACCCAGAGGGCGGAACCCGTAGGTGTTCATGAGCCCGCAATAGAAGAACAAGGCGAAGAAAGGGTACCCAGCTGGGGCTAGTTCAAGCAGCGGCTGGGAGTATTCTTCATGCGGATGCGCCAAGCCTCCGCCACTGTAAGAGGTAGTAGCCTCACCTTTGCGGCGAGCTGGGGTGGGGGGAAGATGGCTCGCCTTTCACAACAGGCCATGAGCAGCCACCGGCCGACTTCACGCCTTTCCCTTGTCGGGCTGAGCCATGGTGGAGGCGTGGGGGAGACCGACGCTGTCAGGGTACTGGTGGCGAGGAAGTGAGCGCTGCTCTTCGTGACTTGGGAAGAAGGGGGAGCAGCTGTGGTTTTTTTCGAGATTGGACAGCAATGGCGAGGTGGGCGAACTCGCCTCTGCTTTCCCCGCTTATAAAGAGGGGGGAGCGGACGCCCGCTTTTTCCTAATAAAGAAACCCCACCCCCACGATCTTCCCACGACACCACGATCGATGCGTGCTGCTCGTGGAGGGCGGTTGAAAGTGCTATATCGACTAGAGGGGGGGTGAATAGGCGATTTTATGAATTCTTCAACGAGGAATTTGCCGTGAGGAAATTCCTTAGCTAAGAAATACTTGCAAATGAATAAGTACTCGTAAGTAAGCATAACAGATTACAAGCATTGTCATCATGATGAAATGAAGACAATCACAGAGTACGTAAAGCGTAATCACAGGATAACACAAGATGAAGACAAACAGATCAAGAAATCGAATCGAGGAAATTGAGAAAGTCTTCACCAAAGTCTTCAAACACAGATATGAACAAACACTCAACACAAAGAATGAGGAAATGAAAGGGTTGAGGAAATAGAACCCGTTAGGTTGGTGAAGACAATGATTTGGTAGACCAGTTCCAACTGCTGTCTCAGCTTGTACGTCCGTTGAGCGGCCGAGTATTTAAACTCGAGGACACACAGTCCCGGACACCCAAATAGCTGAGCACGCAGCTCAGACACCAAGTCTCACCGATTCTCCTTGAACTAAGGTCACACAGACTCGCCCAATCACTGTGGTAAGTCTTCAGCGACTTCCAAACCTTCACAGACTTGGTCACTCTGCGATCCACAATTCCTCTTGATGTTTCTAGACCATGACGCCTAACCGCCTGGAAGAAGCACATTCTTCAAAGGTAATAAGCGCCGGATCCACGCAGATCAATTTCTTCAAAGATGCTCAATCACTTTGGGTTTGTAGGGTTTGTTTTTGGGTTTTCCTCACTTGATGATTTTCGCCAAAGTCCTCAGAGGATGGGTTGCTCTCAAATGACAAGTGTCAAGTTCTTCTGAGCAGCCAACCAGCTAGTGGTTGTAGGGGCGGCTATTTATAGCCTGGAGCAGCCCGACATGATAAGACATAAATGCCCTTCAATGATATGACCGTTAGGTGGATAAGATATTTTGGAACAGCCAATGCCAAGAAGACACAGAACGGTCGGAAATTTGAATATCAAATTCTCGTGGCTATCATGATCCTCATCAGTAGACAATTCAGACTGGCGAATTTAACTCCTCGGCCGAATAATTCTCAACACTGTAAGAGCTTCGCTCACATCAAGAAATTGACTGAATCAGTATGAGATTTCCAAAGGCTTCACTCAAGGGATCGGTAGGTGTAGGATTTTGAGTTGAGCATCACATGGAAATTTTTCCTTAGTATTTCCTCGACCCCTTTAACAAAGATGGTGTTTCCTATGACTCAAGAAAGAGAAAATGAAACTACGAAAACAAAAGTCTTCATGCTTCATGTTCCTCAAATGAATACCAAGTCTTCAAGGTCACACCAATTTCTTCACTTTCAAAGTCTTCGTAAAGTCTTCGATATCAAAGTCTTCATTGAAGAACTTCATTTTAGGGTCGACTTTCACAGTAAATATCAAACTCCTCATTGACTTATAGACCTGTACACTCACAACAAGATTAGTTACTTAACCTATAAGTCTTCAATACACCAAAATCACTAAGGGGCACTAGATGCACTTACAATCTCCCCCTTTTTGGTGATTGATGACAATATAGGTTAAGTTTTCAACGGGGATAAACATATGAATTGCAAATACTGATAATGAGGAATTTGATTGCAAGATATAGAAGAACTCCCGCTGAACATGTGCATAGTGAGGAATTTGCTTTTGAGGCAATGCACATTTGAAGAATTGAATCATGGAGATCTCCCCCTATATCTTGTAATTCATACACGCATTTGACTTATAATATGAGGAATTTGAAATGCATGATGAAATATGGTGCTTGATGTTATTCAAGATATGTGTGGATATCATTAATGAGGAAATGTATGCAAAATAACGCATCAAGAGTGTCGAGCTCAAATCGATTTGTTATGAAGATTTTCAAGGAGCTCATGAGAATCAGAGCATAGTGCAAGAGCATAATGCATCAAAAGTATCAAAGCACCATCGGGTTTAAGATTATAACTCGATCCAATAAAAAGTTTTAGAAGAACGAGAGTTGTAACTTAATAGAAGTAAATTACTGTATATAGGCAATAAGCTAGACCCACTTGAAGACTAACTCAAATTTCTCCCCCTTTGTCATCGAATGACCAAAAGGATCGAAACTGAGGACTAACACTCCTGAAGAATTTCAAGTTGAAGATGGAGCGCCAGCATTGTTGGGGTCGGTTGTTGAAGTAGGACCAGCCGCAGTGTCTTCCAAATCTTCATTTTCATCAGTGTCTCGAGATGAAGAATAGGAGCTGGCCACCAAGGAAGGAACTTTGACCTTCTTGAATTTCTTCTGAGGAGGTGCGCACTACCAAATTCTTCCTTGAGACCCATTGAAGCCGCTTCTTCTTCATCGTAGACATGTGAAAGAACAGCCTGTGCGCTTTGAAGGTTTCATGGAGGTAGTAGTGGTTTTTCTTCAATCGCATTGTGTGTTGAGGTCATGTTGTAAAGAAGATTACCAAACCGACGCTTGACCCATTTATGATTACGATCAACCTTCTAATGAAGACCGAGGAGTAACTCACGATCACCATCACCGGTGCAGAGAGCTTGAGGATTTTGCTTGACCGAGGTATTTGCGGTTGAGTCATGTGTGACAGAGTCATCATTTGTGGAGTAGGATGTCTGCTTTGCTAAACCGTCCATCCAATGGACTAATGCCTTCATCGATCACAAAGAAGGGCCTTGCCCTTGTCATCACCTGAGGTAAAAGTCCGCTTGAGGACTTCAATCGGGGCGAAGTGGGTGGTTCAAAGTATCAGCCTTTGTAATTGAGTGAAGACCTTGACCGATGAATCTCATAATCCAAGGCGATAAGGCTTCAGCTCAAATGGTGACATAGCAATGTTTGCCGAGTCCTCATGAAGAAATCATGGAAGTTGACGGAACGCCATGGATGATGTTGAAAAGCATATTCTTCATGATGCCAACGACTTCTTCATCGCTCGAGTCGTGGACCTTTGATTGACTCATTGTCTTTGTCGAATCCGATAGACAGTCCGAGGCACATATAATAATTCCTTGACGAGGAATTTGGTTCTTGGGGCCTGCTTTGGCTTCAAAGGCTTCATCAAGACTTGCATATAGTGATCCGAAAGTTCTTTTTTTTCGTCGAGATACGACGCGGCACCATCAAGTGGAGGATCGAGTGGTAGGGGCACGGCAATTCATTCTGCTGGTGCCTTGTAGTGAGTATTTTCAGTCATCCAATCTAAGACCCATGAGTTCACATCTTCGCCTCCGGTGATGTGAAGCGTTGCATAAAATCAAGAATTAGCTCTTCATTCCAATATGTATATCAGCAGAAATTTATAAGTCCCGGCCGTGAAGAACACCGAGGACCGGCTCAAAGCTCGGCAATGACTCCATATCCACATGAGGAATATGAGCATGATCAAGATTTTATCCTTGTTGAATAGCACCGAGGAATAGAAGTTGGCTTGGCGGGCAGTCCGTAAGCGCCTTCTTCCTAATGCGAGCAGAATCATAAGGATTATATTCAAGAAGAATACGTGCTCGGCAAAGAAATCTTCAGCCTTGAACTTTTGCTTGCTTGAGAACGGATTCTTTGCTTGGGCAGAGGGGTGTCGCGGAGTTGCATCACCACCTCAGAATCGAAGTTCAGTTCTTCAGCCGAGGAATTTCTTGTTCCTCAACATGTGCGCTCGAGGATTAGCAAGAAGCAGCAGCTTTCATCAAGACTAGTGGCTGGAATTTCTTTATGCACGTAACCAAAGGTTGATTTTTTCGAGTCCATTTGACCTGTTTGTGCAGGGACTGAGGAATCTGTTGGAGGGGTGAAGAGAGGAGTATTGGGATGTCGATTTTCCCAAAAGTCATCATTGATCACCGTGTGGTGCATCCAATATCCACATCTTCATCTTCAATTTCTCAAAGACCAGCCTCGAGGAATTTCATAGTCCGATGAGGAAATAATCGCTGAAGAGATTGCATCCACTTCAATTTCTTCATCAACTCTGCCTCCGATGAAGCTGCAGATCGACAGTTCTTCATCGATCCGATTGGGATCTCATAGTCTTCCAAAAGGAACAACTTCTTTGATGGTATGGAGGAAATTGGAACAAAGATCAATTGATTTTCGTATGAGTTGGTCATAGGCCTCATTTTCTTCGCAGTCAAGAATCTGACGCAGCTGATGCTTTCCTTTTTTTTCACAAAGCTCGCTCGCAGCTTTGGTTTTCTTCACATCGAGGCGTATGAAAGAATTGGAGTTGGAGTTGGCGCAGGAGGAGCCGAGGAATTTGGTTCATTTTTTCAGCGCGAATCGATGCAAAGGTTCTGTCTTGAGTAATTTCTTCAGCGCACTCACTAGTGGGTGCCTCGCAATTTCTTCAATGGGCTGAATGGGATCATCAGCCCCGAACTAGCATTTCATCAAAGATGTTGAACGCCATCGGCGTGCCGGCATGTTCTTCAATGGTTAATGAGGCTTCACTGAGAATTTCATGTTGCACCACGGCAACATTGGTGAAGTTTTTCGTCAGTTGACGAATCTGACCTTGGCCCTTGCCAATCAAAGATAGTATGAATCGTTTTTACGAGGTCTTGAATTTCATTCAACTCGAGAAGCTCCTCGTGTGTCATCTTGACAACGTTTTCTTCGAACTTCTCCTTCCTATATTGAGCCTTTTTGATTTCCCTCGCCTCAAACTTCCATTTTTCTTCGCTATGAAGTGAGTCAACATATGACTTTGTCCAGTTGTCGATGAAGGTCGCATAGGGGTGTTGGGATCCTTGTGCCGTAGATCAATAAAGTCGAGGACTTTCTTCGTCCAATAGCAGGGCACAGACGCATCCTTTGGCTCTAGCGGCCTTTACTTGACTTGTCTCTCGATGATTTCCGCAAGTTCTTCATCGACGCTTCATCATCGATGGTACATGG
Organism: Aegilops longissima; assembly: GCA_021605205.1. Lineage (NCBI taxonomy): Eukaryota > Viridiplantae > Streptophyta > Magnoliopsida > Poales > Poaceae > Aegilops > Aegilops longissima. The sequence goes on along the minus strand of JAHIAM010003561.1, from coordinate 553 downwards.
AATGCAACAGCTTTTTCTTTGGCTAGGTCGAGGACCTCGTCCAGCTTGTTGCTTTGGTCTTCAGCTGAGTCGGACCAGTTGAAGAAATGGGAGCTGCTGAGGAACTTGCAGAGACGCCTGAGGCAATTGAAAAGCCAACAGTCCTTTGACATGTAGCTAGGTGCACAGGAACTGAAGGTTTTGACGGAGCTGTTGAGGACTTTGGTGGAGCAGCAGCAGTGTGAGGAAATTGCTTGGAAGGTGCTGCTGAGGAACTTGGCCGTGAGGGCGCAGATGATGAAGCACTTGGCTTATGAGCAGGCTTCTTTTGCATGGATTTCCTCGGTTTGACCGAGACCTCCGTGGTAGTAGTAGCGGCAGAATCCTCATTGAATTTCTTCACCGCCTCCTTTGCTTGCTTTGCCAATTTTGCTTGGCTGCTTAGCCCATTCATCGTGAAAGTCCTCACCTCGCTTGATGCTTGTGGGATCAGCTATTTGGCCATGTGCCAAAGGAGCTCTTGGGCATGGAGGATTTAGAGCTAATTTCTTCATGTACTTAGAGTTACATATCC
>JAHIAM010003560.1:0-46367 GCA_021605205.1 Aegilops longissima | reverse complement strand
CAACCTTCGTAACCACATACTATTTCCCATAACAACTCTAGCGCCACCGAACCTTATGTGTAGACCCTACGGTTCGGGAACCATGCGTACATGACCGAGACGCTCTCCCGTCAATAACCAACAGCGGATCTGGATACCCATGTTGGCTCCTACATGTTCCACGGTGATCTCATCGGATGAACCATGATGTCAAGGATTCAAGCAATCCCGTATGCAATTCCCTTTGTCTAGCGGTATTGTACTTGCCCGAGATTCGATTGTCGGTATGCCGATACCTTGTTCAATCTCACATCGGAAGTCTCTTTACTCGCTCCATAACACATCATCCCGTGATCAACCCCTTGGTCACATTGTGCACATTATGATGATGTCCTACCGAGTGGGCCCAGAGATACCTCTCCGTCACACGGAGTGACAAATCCCAGCCTCGATTCGTGCCAACCCAATGACACTTTCGGAGATACCCGTAGTGCACCTTTATAGCCACCCAGTTACGCTAGACGCTTTGGTACACCCAAAGCATTCCTACGGTATCCGGAGTTGCACAATCTCATGGTCTAAGGAAATGATACTTGACATTAGAAAAGCTTTAGCATACTAACTACACGATCTTTGTGCTAGGCTTAGGATTGTCTTGTCCATCACATCATTCTCCTAATGATGTGATCCCGCTATCAACGACATCCAATGTCCATGGTCGTGAAACCGTAACCATCTATTGATCAACGAGCTAGTCAACTAGAGGCTTACTAGGACATGGTGTTGTCTATGTACCCACACATGTATCCGAGTTTCCTATCAATACAATTATAGCATGGATAATAAACGATTATCATGAACAAGGAAATATAATAATAATAACTAATTTATTATTGCCTCTAGGCATATTTCCAACAGTCTCCCACTTGCACTAGAGTCAATAATCTAGTTCACATCGCCATGTGATTAACACTCACAGTCACATCGCCATGTCACCAACATCCAAAGAGTTTACTAGTGTCACTAAACTAGTTCACATCATCATGTGATTAAGACTCAATGAGTTCGGGGTTTGATCATGTTTTGCTTGTGAGAGAGGTTTTAGTCAACGGTCTGCAACATTCAGATCCGTATGTACTTCGCAAATCTCTAGGTCATATTGTAAATGCTGCTTCCACGCCCACTTGAAGCTATTCCAAATGGTTGCTCCACTATACGATCCGGTTTGCTACTCGAGTCATTCGGATAGGTGTTAAAGCTTGCATCGACGTAACCCTTTACGTCGAACTCTTTATCACCTCCATAATCGAGAAACATGTCCTTATTTACTCCAAGGATAATTTTGACCGCTATCCAATGATCCATTCTCGGATCATTCTTGTACCCTCTTGACCGACTCATGGCAAGGCACACATCAAAGTGCGGTACACAAAGATAGCATACTATAGAGCCTACGTTCTAAAGCATAGGGACGACCTTCGCCCTTTCTCTCTCTCTTCCGTGGTCGAGCTTTAACTCTTAACTTCATACCTTACAACTCGTGCAAGAACTCCTTCTTTGATCGATCCATCTTGAACACCTTCAAGATCATGTCAAGGTATGTGCTCATTTGAAAGTACCATTAAGCGTTTTGATCTATCCTTATAGATCTTGATGCTCAATGTTCAAGCAGCTTAATCCAGGTTTTCCTTGAAAACTCCTTTCAAACAACCCTTTATGCTTTCCAGAATTTCTACATCATTTCGATCAACAATATGTCAACAACATATACTCATCGAAATTTATAGTGCTCCCACTCACTTCTTTGGAAATACAAGTTTCTCATAAACTTTGTATAAACCCAAAATCTTTGATCATCTCATCAAAGCGCACATTCCAACTCCGAGATGCTTACTCCAGTCCTTAGAAGGATTGCTGGAGCTTTGCATACTTGTTAGCATCTTTCAGATTGTCAAAACCTTTTGGTTGTATCACATACAACCTTTCCTCAAGAAAATTGTCGAGGAAACAATGTTTTGACATCCTATCTCGCAAGATTTCATAAATAATGCAAGAATCGCTAATCCAATTCCAACAGACTCTTAGCATCGCTATGAGTGAGAAAGCCTCACCATAGTCAACTCCTTGAACTTGTCGAAAACATCTTAACGACAAGTCGAGCTTTCTTAATGGTGATACTTACCATCATTGTCTGTCTTCCTTTTAAAATCCATTTGTACCCAACAGCCTTACGACCATCAAGTAGTTCTTCCAAAGTCTATACTTTGTTTTCATACATGGATCCTCTCTCGGATTTTATGGCCTCGAGCCATTCGTCGGAATCCGGGCCCACCATCGCTTCTCCATAGCTCATAGGTTCATTGTTGTCTAGAAACATGACCTCCAAGACAGGATTACGTACCACTCTGGAGTAGTACGTATCTTTGTCGACCTACGAGGTTTGGTAGTGACTTGATTTGAAGTTTCATGATCACTATCATAAGCTTCTACTTCAATTGGTGTAGGTGCCACAGGAACAACTTCCTGTGCCCTGCTACACACTAATTGAAGTGATAGTTCAACAACAACATCAAGTCTCCACCATCCTCCCACTCAATTCTTTCGAGAGAAACCTTTCCTCGAGAAAGGACCCGTTTCAAGAAACAATCCCTATTGCTTTGGGATCTGAATTAGGAGGTATACCCAACTGTTTTGGGTGTCCTATGAAGATGCATTTTATCCGCTTTGGGTTCGAGCTTATCAACCTGAAACTTTTCACATAAGCGTCGCAGACCCAAACTTTTAAGAAACGACAACTCAGGTTTCTCCAAACCATAGTTCAAACGGTGTTGTCTCAACGGAATTACGTGGTGCCCTATTAAAGTGAGTGCGGTTGTCTCTAATGCCTAACCCATGAACGATAGTGGTAGTTCGATAAGAGACATCATGGTACGCACCATATCCAATAGGGTGCAACTATGATGTTCGACACACCATCACACTATGGTGTTCCAGCGGTATTAATTGTGAAACAATTTCCACAATGTCTTAATTATGTACAAATCTCATAACTCAGATACTCATCTCTATGATCATATCATAGACATTTTATCCTCTTGTCACGATAATCTTCAACTTCACTCTAAAATTACTTGAACCATTCAATAATTCAGACTTGTGTTTCATCAAGTAAATATACTCAAGATCTACTCAAATCATCCGTGAAGTAAGAACATAACGATATCCATCACAGGCCTCAAAGACTCATTGACTGCACACATCAAAATGTATTACTTCCAACAAGTTGCTTTCTTGTTCCATTTTACTGAAAACGAGGCTTTCAAATATCTTGCCCATGTGGTATGATTTGCATGTCTCAAGTGATTCAAAATCAAGTGAGTCCAAACGGTCCATTTGCATGGAGTTTCTTCATGCATATACACCAATAGACATGGTTCGCATGTCTCAAACTTTTCAAAACGAGTGAGTCCAAAGATCCATCAACATGGAGCTTCTTCATGCTTTATACCAATATGACTTACATGGCAAAGCCACAAGTAAGTGGTACTATCATTACTATCTTATATCTTTTGGCATGAAAATGTGTATCACTACGATCGAGATTCAATAAACCATTCTTTTAGGTGCAAGACCATTGAAGGTATTATTCAAATAAACAGAGTAACCATTATTCTCCTTAAATGAATAATCAGATTATGATAGACATAATCCAATCATGTCTATGCTCAACGCAAACACCAAATAACAATTATTTAGGTTTAACACCAATCTCGATGGTAGAGGGAGCGTGTGATGCTTGATCACATCAACCTTGGAAACACTTCCAACACATATCGTCACCACCTTTAGCTAGTCTCCGCTTATTCCGTAGCTTTTATTTCGAAGTTACTAACACTTAGCAACCGAACCGTATCTAATACCCTGGTGCTACTAGGAGTACTAGTAAAGTACACATTAACATAATGTATATCCAATATACTTGTATCGACCTTGCCAGCCTTCTCATCTACCAAGTATCTAGGGTAATTCTGCTATTAGTGGGTGTTCTCTTATTATAGAAGCACTTAGTCTCGGGTTTGGGTTCAACCTTGGGTTTCTTCACTAGAGCAGCAGCTGATTTGCCGCTTCATGAAGTATCCCTCTTGCCCTTGCCCTTCTTGAAACTAGTGGTTTCACCAACCATCAACAATTGATGCTCCTTCTTGATTTCTACTTTCATGTGTCAAACATCGCTAATATCTCAAGGATCATCATATCTATCCCCGATATGTTATAGTTCATCACGAAGCTCTAGTAGCTTGGTGGCAATGACTTTGGAGAAACATCACTATCTCATCTTGAAGATCAACTCCCACTTGATTCAAGTGATTGTTGTGCATAATCTGAGCACAAGCTCAACGATTGAGCTTTTCTCCTTAGTTTGCAGGCTAAGAAAGTCGCCGGAGGTCTTATACCTCTTGACGGGGACGAGCCTGAAATCCCAATTTCAGCCCTCAAACATCTCATATGTTCCATGACGCTTTCAAATCGCCTTTGGTGCCTCAACTCTAAACCATTTAACATTACCGAACTATCACGTAGTTATCAAACGTATGTCGATGTTCGCAACATCCACGCATTTACGCTCGAGGTACAACACACCGAGCGTGCATTAAGGACATAAGTCTTCTACGGCAAACGAGGACAATCTCGTTTACGGACCTAGTCCGCATAATCGCTACTATCAACTTTCAACTAAATTTTCTAGGAACATATCTAAATAGTAGAACTAAAGCGAGCTATTTACATAATTTGCAAAGACCTTTTGACTATGTTCAGGATAATTAAGTTCATCTTATGAACTCCCACTCGATAGACATCCTCTTAGTCATCTAAGTGATTACATGATCCGAGTCAACTAGGCCATGTCCGATCATCACGTGAGACGGACTAGTCATCATCGGTGAACATCTTCATGTTGATCGATCTACCATACGACTCATGCTCGACCTTTCGGTCTCTTGTGTTCCGAGGCCATGTCTGACATGCTAGGCTCGCAAGTCAACCTAAGTGTTTCACGTGTAAATCTGTCTTACACCCGTTGTATGTGAACGTTAGAATCTATCACACCCGATCATCACGTGGTGCTTCAAACAACGAACTTTCGCAACGGTGCACGCTTAGGGGAACACTTTCTTGAAATTTTAATGAGGGATCATCTTATTTACTACCGTCGTCTAAGCAAATAAGATGCATAAACATGATAAACATCACATGCAATCAAAAGTGACATGATATGGCCAATATCATTTTGCTCCTTTTGATCTCCATCTTCGGGCTCCATGATCATCATCGCCACCGCATGACACCATGATCTCCATCATCATGATCTCCATCATCGTGTTCCATGAAGTTGTCTCTCCAACTATTACTTCTACTACTATGGCTAACGGTTTAGCAATGAAGTAAAGTAATTACATGGCGCTATTCAGGACACGCAGGTCATACAATAAATAAAGACAACTCCTATGGCTTCTCGCCGTTGTCATACTCATCGACATGCAAGTCGTGATTCCTATTACAAGAACATGATCAATCTCATACATCACATATCATTCATCACATTCTTTTGGCCATATCACATCACATAGCATACCCGCAAAAACAAGTTAGACGCCCTCTAATTGTTGTTTGCATGTTTTACGTGGCTGCTATGGGTTTCTAGCAAGAACGCTTTCTTACTACGCAAAACCACAACGTGATATGTCAATTGCTATTTACCCTTCATAAGGACCCTTTTCATCGAATCCGATCCGACTAAAGTGGGAGAGACTGCACCGCTAGCCACCTTATGCAACAAGTGCATGTCACCGGTGGAACCTGTCTCACGAAGTGTACGTAAGGTCGGTCCGCCGCTTCATCCCACAATACCGTCAAACAAGATTGGACTAGTAACGGTAAGCATATTGAACAAAATCAACGCCCACAACAACTTGTGTTCTACTCGCATAGAATCTACGAATAGACCTAGCTCATGATGCCACTGTTAGGGAACGAGCAGAAATTCAAAATTTTCACGCATCACCAAGATCAATCTATGGAGATTCTAGCAACGAGAGGAAGAGGAGTGCATCTACATACCCTTGTAGATCGCTAAGCGGAAGCGCTATAAGAACGCGGATGAAGGAGTCGACTCACAGCGATTCAGATCACGGTTGATTCCGATCTAAGCACCGAACAACGGTGCCTCCGCTGCTCAACACACGACAGCCCGGGACGCCTCTCCTTCTTGATCCAGCAAGGGAGAGGAGAAGTTGAGGGAGAACTCCGACAACACGACGGCATGGTGGTGATGGAGCTCATGGTTCTCCCAAGCAGGCTTCGCCAAGCACTACGGAGGAGGAGGAGGTGTTGAGGAGGGAGAGGGCTGCGCCAGGGAAGGTGCGGCTGCCCTCTCTCTCTCTATATATAGGGGAAGGGAGGAGGAGGCGCCTAGGGTTCCCTAGGGAGGGCGGCGCCATAGGGGAAACCCTAGATGGGTTTTGGCGCCCCACCCCTAGGAAACTTGCCCCCCTGCCGGGAGGGGCGGCTGCCCTAGGGGTGGCGCCCCACCTCCAAAGTTACGTGAGATGGGGTGGAGGGCGCTCAGCCCTTAGTGGGCTGATGTGCCCTCCCTTGGCCCATAAGGCCCCCAAAGCTTGCCGGGCCTCCAAACCCCTTTCGACACACCGGTCATCACCGTACCCCGAACAATTCCGACTCCAATACCCTTCGTCCAATATACCGATCTTCACCTCCGACCATTCCGAGCTCCTCGTCATGTCCGGATCTCATCCGGACTCAACAACCTTCGTAACCACATACTATTTCCCATAACAACTCTAGCGCCACCGAACCTTATGTGTAGACCCTACGGTTCGGGAACCATGCGCATATGACCGAGACGCTTCTCCGTCAATAACCAACAGCGGATCTGGATACCCATGTTGGCTCCTACATGTTCCACGATGATCTCATCGGATGAACCACGATGTCAAGGATTCAAGCAATCCCATATGCAATTCCCTTTGTCTAGCGGTATTGTACTTGCCCGAGATTCGATCGTCGGTATCCCGATACCTTGTTCAATCTCGCTATCGCAAGTCTCTTTACTCGCTCCGAACACATCATCCCGTGATCAACCCCTTGGTCACATTGTGCACATTATGATGATGTCCTACCGAGTGGGCCCAGAGATACCTCTCCGTCACACGGAGTGACAAATCCCAGCCTCGATTCGTACAACCCAATGACACTTTTGGAGATACCCGTAGTGCACCTTTATAGCCACCCAGCCACGCCAGGACGCTTGGTACACCCAAAGCATTCCTACGGTATCCGGAGTTGCACAATCTCATGGTCTAAGGAAATGATACTTGACATTAGAAAAGCTTTAGCATACCTAACTACACGATCTTTGTGCTAGGCTTAGGATTGTCTTGTCCATCACATCATTCTCCTAATGATGTGATCCCGCTATCAACGACATCCAATGTCCATGGTCGAAACCGTAACCATCTATTGATCAACGAGCTAGTCAACTAGAGGCTTACTAGGACATGGTGTTGTCTATGTACCCACACATGTATCCGAGTTTCCTATCAATACAATTATAGCATGGATAATAAACGATTATCATGAACAAGGAAATATAATAATAATAACTAATTTATTATTGCCTCTAGGGCATATTTCCAACAGCACCGCAACGCATCTCATCGCTATGCTTCATCATGCGCCGGGTCCTCCCACTGCAGAGGTGCTCCTGCCTCATTGGCGAGATGGTCGGCCTTCAAGACCCCAACCGCATGGGGTCGACGTGGCTGATAGCGGAGCAGATCACGCTCCGCGTGAACGACATCTCCAAGGCCAACCTTGGGGAGGACTGGCGGTTCGACAAGGTGTCGTACAACGATTCAAACCCGACGCCACAGGTGAGTATCTGGTCGCCCTACTTTGCTGCTGCGCACCTACTCGCCCATCCTGACGCGACGCGGGAGGTGCTTCTGAACGCGATCTGGCATCCTTACGCCCAGGCTCCATCGCAGGTGGCGCCGGTGGTGACAAAGGAGCCTGCGGCCCACAGCGGGGAGGAGGAGGCCGAGGCCGACGTCGGTGCGGGTAAGTCTTGTATTTTACTTCATGAATCTTGAGTTGCTGACTGTGGCACGGTTCGGGCGATGCTGACGCCAGTTGTTGGTGTAGTGGCGTTGGGAGGGGGAGACGGCGGCACGGGTGGAGCCGGGTCTTCGCGTGCCGCACGGGAAGGACAGTGTCGCACCGCGGCCTCGGGCCCCGAAGCGCACGGCGGACGTGGCCGGGGCCGGAAGGCCGGCCAAGAGGAAGCGCGGAGCCGGGCATGGGAGGCCCACCCCGGTCCTGGTCTTGCCGGGGTAAGCTTCATCTCCCGCACGCATCCGGATTGTCGAGCTAGCCTTGTTTCTTTCTTGCTCATTCTGTCTTCTTCTTTAGGTCGCCAATCGCGCTGGCGAGGGTGGCGGCGGACGCCGCGACCGCCGAAGGGACCGCGTTCCACAGGAGCCGGTCCGACCTCGTGGACCAAGTCAAGGCGGAGGGACGGGCCGACTCGGACCTCGGCCTGGACCCGAACGCCGCCGAGGGCCTGGCCTGGCAGGACAGGAACATGGCCGAGGCGGAGCTGGAGGCGGCGGCAGTCCGGGCTTGGACCGACGCGGCGGCGGCATGGGCGCGTGCCGGCTTGGAGCCGGCCTGGCGCGAGATGCCGGAGGGCACGGTGGGGTCTTCGAGTCGTCGTCGGTGAGGGAGCACGGCCGTGAAGGCCGGGCTGAGGTGGTGATCCTCGACTGGGAGGTCGTGGAGGTGGAGTATGATACCCCGCCGCGGGTCGACGTTGTCGAGCGAGCGGGGGCTGATGGCGGTGGAGGCGGCGTCGTCTTGGAGGAGGCGCTGTGGGCGGCGACGCCGGAGGCGCCACCGGTGTTGGAGGAGGCACCACGGGCGGCGGTGCCGGAGGCCACCCCGGCAGCTGGGCCGGTGGTGGCACAAGAGGCCGCCCTGCTGTCCGGACCGGAGGCGGCGACGCAGGGCGCCCCGGCGCCGTCGCCGACGGCCCCGGAGAGGGCGCCGAGGAGGTGCCGGCCGCCGAGCGCCAGCGGGAGCACGCCTTTGGTGCCCCGGCAGGAGGACGCCAGCCGCTGCGCCGCAGCCGGGCGCGGGAGCGGGGCATCGTGGTCGCCGGGCCTCGTACCTGGCGAGGCGGCGATGGACGCCGTCACCGCCGCAGACGGCCGGACGGATTCCTCGAGGCCTTCGCCAGCCGAGTGGAGCGGACGCGATCCGAGCGCCGCTGCTCGTAAGCCTTTTCTTTTTCGCACTTTTCTTTGTGGGGCACGCCAACAAGACCCACCGGGTGTAGCCCCGAGGTTCGCCAACTACGTAGTAGGTGGGTCGAATCTTTAGAGCGTTGTCCTTATTCTGATTTCTGCCTTCTTCAGCAACTCGACGCATACTGGGTCGGCACCTTCAACCGTATCCTCGGCAAGTACCGGGAGCTCAAGGAGAAGCTCGCCGCCAAGGAGGAGGAGCTTCAAGGCCGTCAGCAGGTATCTTCGCGTTTTTCTAGTGGGGCGTATAGCGCACCCACTGGGTGTAGCCCTCGAGATTCGGGCCAACTGTGTAACAGTTGGGCCAAATCTTAAGTCTTGCTTTCTCATTCGCTGAATCCTTCTTTTTCACAGCCGAGGTGCTGTCCTGGTGGACTCGTCTACTACAGGCTGGTCATCACTATGACCGGCTCGTTGCCGACACCGGCCGTCTTGGCGTCGAGGCGGCGCAGGTGAGGGCGGAGGCGGCCGCGGCCCGACGGTCTCTCGACGAGGCCAACCAGCTGCATGAGGAGCTGGCAGGTCACAAGAGCTGCCTCGAGGCCGAGGTGGAGCTTCTTAAGGCGGAAGCCGCCAAGGTGGTGGAGGCGCAGCAGGCCCTGGTTGAGGCGGACCAGCAGCACGGCCAGCTGGCCGACGACAAGGGCCGGCTCCAGGCCGAGGTGGATTGCCTGCGGGGGCAGGTTACCACGGCTGAGGGGGCCCGGCAGGACGAGGCCCGCCGTCGTGAGGCGGCCGAGAAGGCGGTCGACGACAAGGACGCCGAGCTGAAGGCGGCCCTTGCCAAGGCGGCCGATCTGGAGAAGGCGCTCTAGGAGCGCGACCGTGCTATTGAACGGGAGCGGCGTGGTACGTTGCTCGAAGCGCAGCACCTGGAAGAGTCCTTCTCCAGTAAGTGCTTTTCTTGTGTTTTGCCGGGTCAGGATCCGGCCTTTCGTCCTTGTTGTCCTTATTCTGATATGTTTCGCCTTTTTGGGGCAGGAGCCTTCCCGGAGACGCAACGGCTGGCGGAGAAAGCCGTCCGCTTTCAGCGTGACCCGACCGGAGTCGTTGATCCGAACGACCTGCAGGTGGTATGGACCTTCCCGAAATCATCGCCGCCGCCCGGCCGCGGGTCTTGGGGACGCAGATGGGTGGCTGTCCTGTGCCAGCACCGCTGATGACGGGCGCCCTTTGGCCGACTCCCGAGCCGAGCAGCTTCACGCTACCGGGCGTGTTGGTTGGAGATGGGGCCGACCGCTTCACGAGTGGCGCTGCCTCCGCCACTCGTGGTCGGCCCGAGATGGCGCCTCCTCAAGCTGTCTTGGAATCCAGACCTGCAGCTTGATCGCTACGATGGGCCGCGGTCAAGCTCAGAGCAGTTTGCAGGAGCAAGCCGGCCGGATTGCCTCCCGGGCCAGCTACATCGCTGAGTTTGCCTTCCATGACGAGTTCCACCCGGAGCGGACGGAAGACGGCAGGATCGTTGATGGCGACGACTACGGCTTGCTTCTCCACGATCTGGAGGGGAGCTCCAAGGAGACGGGCGTCTACCGCGATGGGGGTGCCGAGGAGGACACCGGTGCCTCGCTGGACCCGGAGGCCGCCAGGAGAGAGCCGTCGACGTCGCGACGCGGCGCTGGAGATGCCTGAGACATTTTTAGTAGAATTTTTAAGTAGCAGGTCCACCCACCCACTGGAGGTTTTTAGGGTGTAATTAACTCGGGCCGCGGGCCTTCTAAATATTTTTTGTGTAAATGTCGTGAGTGTTTTTGCTTTTGCCTTCCGTTTTTTGGACTGATTTCTTGCGCTTTTCCTTTCTCAAACCTCCCCCTCAAGGTCGACAAACCGAGGTCCGGGTCCATGACAAGGAGCCTCGCTTCAAGAGGAGCGCGCAGGATTTGGCCCCTTCAAAAAATGTTGAGCGTGAGCGAAACACCCACTGGGTCGGCTGGCGGCAATCCGGCGAAGCCGGTTGGCAAGCAGCCGGTCGTGTGGCTGTTTATTTTCTGAGCGGCGGGCCGGGTTGATCGACCCGGCAGCCTTTGACTTAGTGTATGAAGCGTAAAGGAGCTCTGGACCGTTTTGCTTGCCAGCCGACAGCCAAAGCTGGATCTGTGGCTTTAGGGTGAAGTGGGGGACCACGGCATCCTAACTCGTATCAAGAATCACCAAGTAAGGAGGCGGGTGGCGATTGCCGCCAGCCCTCGAGCCCCCGGTCGAAGCGGGTCGGACCGTGGGTCGGCCTGGCATAGTGATGCAAGAAAGTAGGGACACAATAAATTGGTCGACAAAAGGTAGCCCCGAGTCTCGCTCGGGAACCCCATAGTTGCATGCGCTTACAAAGGCGATATACATACACTCGTGCGGCTAATCAGAAACGGGTGGAGGAGTTCCGCTCCACGGCCGGTTGTTTCTTCGCTACGGCGGTGTCTTTTCTTGCGCTTTTTGACTTGCGCGCGCCGATGAGGTAGTAGGCGCGTAATTGCGCAAGGCCCCGCCACGATGAATGGGCCTCCCATGGAGGGGACAGCTTGTGCTCGCCGCTGTTTTGGACGAAGTCGGGACGAGGTCGCCGCAGTAATGCGAGGGGCTTGATCTTTCTTGCTGTGGTAGTGCCTCGTGCCTGCCGGTAGATGGTCAACGGTTAAGCGCAAAGAGGCGTGAAGCCGAGCAGGTCGACGCCATCTTCGCGGGCTTCTCCGCTTCGCTTCGTGTACATCACGACGCACGGCGAGTCGAACTCGGCGTCGGTCGGGATGACGGCTTCGCCCATAGATGAGGAAGAACGGGTGAACCCGTCGACCGACGGCATGGTGCGGAGACTCAGAGAACGGCCGCAACTCGTGAAGCCGCCTGCCGGTGAGCGGATGAGTGGCTCGAAGAGTCGGGCTTGACGCCGGATGTATCGAGTTCATATTCGCCGACCTGCCCGCTGACCGCGGATGTGCAACGGAGGCCAGGTCAAGGCGAATGCCGGAGACGGAGCAGTATTGCTCGAGCGCGCCCTTGGCGAAGTTGGTGCCGTTGTCCGTGATGATGCTGTTCGGCATGCCGTAGCGCACCACTATGTCCTTGATGAACCGAACGGTTGTTGGCCCGTCCAGTTTCTGGATTGGCCGTGTCTCGATCCACTTGGTGAACTTGTCCACTGCCACCAGCAGGTGCGTCATGCCGCCTCGAGCGGTTTTGAAGGGTCCCACCATGTCGAGTCCCCAGACCGCGAGGCGATCGGAATGGTGCGGAGTGCTGACGGCGGCTGGTGGCTGCGTTTATTGAAGCGCTGGCACCCCTCACACTTGAAGACGAGCGACTCAGCATCTTGGAGGGTCGTCGGCCAGTAGAAACTATGGCGGAACGCCTTGGCCACCAGGGATCGCGACGCGGCGTGGTGCCCGCATTTGCCCTGGTGTATGTCGAGGAGGATGTCGATGCCCTGTTCCTGCTCGACGCAGTGCTGGAACACGCCGGTGGAGCTACGCTTGACGAGCTCGTTGTTGATGATGCTGTAGGCGGATGCCCGGTGCTGCACTTGCCAGGCTTCGGTCTCGTCCATGGGGAGAACCCGCTTCCGTGAATTCTGATATTGAGGGCCTGCCGGAGCCGAATTCACGGGCGAAGACGGCCACCAGGGTGAGTTCCGAGTCGGCAGCCCCCGGGTCGGGGATGGCGACGGCCGGGTCCGGGGCGATGGTGGCCGGGTTGATCTGAGCAGCCCCCGGGCCGGGTTGAGGTGCGGCCGGGTCATCTGGAACGTGGATGGACTCGGAGTCCGGCGATGGCTTGACGGACGGCTTGCGCAGGTGCTCGAGGGAGACGCCAGACGGGATGGACTGTCGGGTCGAGGCGATCTTGGCGAGCGTGTCGGCCGCTTTGTTCTCCGCACGCGGGATGTGGAGGAACTCGCAGCCTCGGCGATCCGGACAGCTTCGACGGGAAGCGTAGCTGCCATGTTGGAGTCGCGGGCGTCCCACTCGCCGGAGCACTGCTGCACCACCAGGTCCGAGTCGCCATAGCACATGATGCGCCGGATGCCGAGTTCGTTGGTGAGCCGGAGGCCGTGCACAATGGCTTCGTATTCGACGATGTTGTTGGAGGCGGCGAAGTGGATCTGGAGCGCGTAGCGGAGCCGGTCGGCCTTTGGGGACGACAAGATGACGTCGAATTTCGTGCTGAGTCGCATCTTGGATCCATCGAAATGCATGCGCCAATGCGTCGAGTCGGGGGGCGGCGGCAAGTACTGGGTCTCGGTCCAGTCGACGAGGAGGTCGGCCAGGGATTGAGACTTGATCATGGTGCGGCTCAGAGGATGGTGGTTAACTAGCTGGATCGCCCACTTGGCGACCCGCCGAGGCATCCCGCACCCGGCGATTTCTCCGATAGGCGCCAGGTCGACCACAAGGACGACGTGATCTTGAAGTACCGCTCAGCTTATTGGCGTAAAGTACACACCGTAACACATCTTCCGGTAGTGCGGTAGTTCTGCTTGGAGATGGAGAGCACCTCGCCAGTAGTAGATCGGGCGCTGGACGGCTTGGATCTGTTTTTTTCTCGTCGCCAACCACCATCACAGCAGTTGACCGCCCACAGGTCGCGCTATGTAGAGCAACAACGCTCTTTGTCGGTCGGGCGCGCCAGGATCGGTGCGGTGGAGAGCATGCGCTGAGGTGTTGGAAGGCCTCGCTCGCTTTGTCGCTCCATTCGAACGGTTCGCTTTCTTCATCACCGCACAGGGTAGCACCTTCGCCTACCGGCTTAGAAACCGCTGATCGAGGCCAAGCATCCGTGAACTCGACATTGCGCAGCCGAGCGGCTTGCGATGCGCCGATGGCCTTGATCTTCTCCGGTTCGCCAATGCCGCTGCTCGAGACAAGGAAGCCGAGTAGCTTCGCCGACGCCAAGATGCACTTTTCCGGTTAAGCTTTGACCTTGTATTCGCGAGGTTGGCGAATGTTTTTCAAGTCGCCGAGGAGCGTGAGGTGCTGCTTGGTTTTCACCACGATGTCGCCCACGTAAACGTGATATTGTGGTCGAAAGGCGGCAGAGGCATTTCGCATGCAAGACCGAAGGTGGCGCCGACGCTCTTCGCCGTAACAACATGGTGATATAGCAATACGCCCAAAGGGCGTGATGAAGGACGCCTCGTGGTGTCGCCCGTCCAGCTTGATCTGGTGGTAGCCGGAGTAAGCGCCCAGAAGGACAGAGTCGCGACCGCGGTCGAAGTCGATGACTAGGTCGATCCGCAGAGAGCTTAACGGATCCTTGGGACAGCCTTGTTGAGGCTGGTGTAGTCGATACACATGCGCCGTGTCTTGTTCTTCTTTAGGACGAGGACCGGATTGGCCAGCCACTGGTGAAACACTTCCATTATGAAGCCGCCGCCAAAAGCTTGGAGACCTCTTCACCAATGGTTCTTCTCTTCTTCAAAAACGCCGAGGGCCGACGGACAGGCTTGGCGCCCTTGGGGACGTGAAGTTTGTGCTCGAGTAACTTCCTGGATACCCGACATGTCCTTGGGGTCCATGCGAAGATATCCCGATTTCACGGAGGAAGTCGACGAGCTCGCTTTTCCTATTTGCTGTCGAGGCGGACGCCACGACAACGCATTTGCTGCAGCCGGGTCTTCCGGTTCAACTTCACTTTCTTGGTCTCCTTGAGGGTTTGAAGGCGGCTCGCGCGGCCGGGTCCTTGGTCGGATCGACGCAACGAGGCCTCGCTGCTGTATGACGATCCGGTCGAGCTGGTGCCGCCTCGGCAATGACACTACAAAAAATACACTTCCGTGATGATACGTGTTTGTCACAAGAGGTCGCTTTTTTGTCATGCATGTACATCCATGACAAATTTATGACGTAATCAAGATAGTCATACCGCGGTCGCCTTAGAAGTGTTCCATGACATTACCAAAATTATCATCACGAAGTGTCCACTTCCATGACGATAAATCGCACACCACGTAAGCTTTCGCCAAGGGTGACCGACATGGCATCCACCATAACGGAACGCCGTTAAGCTTATCGGGTCGGTTTTGATCCGATAACCCGTTAACAGCCCCGACCAATGGGAAATTTCCACGGTCAAATTCTTATTGGCCGGACGAAACACGGTTAGCTCGTCAAGGGTCGATAGGCGCCTATGATATGTCGACACGCGCCACGCCCACCATCGCCCATTTAGCTTACAAAGCGACCCGCTTGACTTGGTCAAAAGTTAACGGCTGGCCCATGAAAAGCCCGTTAACGGTCTCTTCGAATAGCCCATTTTACGACTCGTTAACTCACGGCCCGTTAGGGCACTAAAGGAAATCGCCCAACAACTTTATGTGGGCCGTCGAATATAACACCAGCCCATTTCACTTTCGCCCATGTATGGCCCACGACGCCTTTCGCCCATATGAGGCCTTTCAGATCTTTCGCCCTTTACAGCCCACGGTGACTCTAGCCCATAATGAACAGTAATTTTCTTTGTACCCATTAACGGCCCATGATTTACATGGGCCGCTTCCAGCCTGCGTGTTAACTTTCACCCTATTGACGGCCCATACATTCTTGGGCCCTTTTCGCCCTCGACATTCCGCCCACATCGCCTCGTTCTCTAATGGGCCAAATTCGCCCATGGCAAGAGTCGCCCACATCGGCATGTTCCCCAAATGGGCCAAATTCGCCCATGGCAAGAGTCGCCCACATCGCTCAGCACCCTAATGGGCCAAATTCGCCCATGGCAAGAGTCGGCCCGCTTCGCCAGCCTGGCCCTATATTCTCGCCCAATAACGACCCGTTATGCCCGTGATGTAATTAAGCTTTTGCAGTCCCACGGCCTCGTTAATGGCCCGCTATCGCGTCGGGCCGATACCACCACGCCTGACACGGCCCATGTAGACCCATTTATCCGACGCCCAAGGCCCACCGACATAGACCCATTTATCGATGGCCCGAGGCCCACCGACATAAAGCCCATTTATCGACGGCCCAGAGGAGACCCATGGATCCTACGGCCCGATATGGCCCATGGGTAGTTGCGCCACTAGCAAACCAGGGAAAAGAAGACTAGGAAATAAATAAGGCTCAAACTAACGCTTAGGCTATTAAGGCGATTGCACAGATTACATCCACTGGCATCAAAGATTGCTACCAAGGCAAATATAGGGAACACCCTACATTAACAAAAATGGCTTGTTGTTTTCTTCACCGGTGGCTGCACGTTAAGAATAAATTTTGTATCGCACCAAAACAAATTACAACTATATAACAAAAGGAAGGTTGGCATAAAACTTAATACCAGCGTATAAATGCACCACCGTAAGTTCGTAAGCTCGGTTCATTTGACCTGACCGTTATGTTTTCATGTCAGATTGTCCGATGGAGCACCATAACCTCGCCTTCATTTCCCTAGGCTCTCGAACAACATAGCAAATGTCCGATAGTCTGTTTCAAAACCATGCATATCTTGGACGACATTGAGCAATGTTTCTCCTTGTTTCACAAAGGGCCTCGTTAGGGAATGGACTTGTGTCCGGAGCGCAGATACAACATTGCTTTGAGCTTGCATATCTTGATCATGAGGCAGTTTGGACGATATTGCCTTAACAACCAACCCAAGATACGCAGAACGTGCTTTTGGCACCGTTAGTGGATGTGTATCGACCCACCGCAGCAAGAGTCGACATTGCGGTTATAGTTGCCTCGCCACCTTCGTAAGGTGGCGGTTCCACCATTTTTTCCATAGCTCGCTGAAAAGTTGAGGTTTTACATTAGTAGTACCGTAACGTAAGATATTAAGGAGGCAGCAAAACCAAACAAAATAGCTTTGGTCTATATACGTAACTTATTCTGGTGAACCCATGTAAAATATTAGTTGTATTTTATTGCAAAGTACATAATAAAACCAGGTTCCAAACATATGACCATGTACCATCACTAATGTATTGTCTATTTCTTCACATTGTATTGAGGGCTAAGGATAAAGAGACGAAGTTTATAATACGGTAAGCATAGTATGACATCATTCATATCACAAAACAACCGAGAATGCATAAACAGCAATTGTAACGCTGTGTGGGCAAGTCCAAGACGGAACTAGATTACGGGTCAAGATCAAAGGAACATCACTCCTCCTTTTAAACCTTGTAAGGTGCAATGATACGCTAAGAAAATTGTGTATAAAATTGAAAAGAGTAATAGACATTGGCTGCAAACCATGCAGTTCAAGGCACAAGTCGAGTAAGTAGTAGTTAAAAGGCATGAGGATTAAGGACTTACAACAATGCTTTGACTGGTGTAGTCATGCCCTTCTTCTTGCCGGTGTGACAGTCCTTGAAGATTTCCACAAGATTTGGTTCGTGTACTTTTGGTCCGCGGGCTTTCCTCCGCATTTCAACAAGTCAATATAGATCTGATAATATGGTACAATGAAAAGAGTGAAACAAAGCTAATTACAAGAGCCTCAGCAGCAGCAATATAGCTACGAGATCCCGCTCTCGTTGGAATTTCACTTTCAGATGGTTGGCCTTGTTCTTTGAACAGTTCACCTACAAGAAGATAGATTTGTGTGGCACATGCGCCAATAGGACTTCAACATGTGATCCGATGTATATCGATACTTCGGATCGCACTGCTGTTTAACAAGGCCCTCTAGTCTTCATCCGATATATTTTCCACTAGAGATGTTTGGGAAAGTTCACTGTTAGCCTTGCCTTCAAAGTGAGATTTCCTCAAGTTATACCGACATCAAGCAGTAACAAACTTGAAAACATGGGTGCAAGCTTGTCTGGTTGCATCATCTTGGCTATCCAACTTGAACCTCATCTGTTGAAAATTATGGGAGTCTCATTATCAAGAACCTAGAAAGTATGGGACAGAGCAAGACGATATTACTAGTTTCCATACATAACCATACTTACATGATAAATGGTCGAGGAAGGTGTTGAACTGGTTTCGCTTTTGTCATTCTTGTATCAATCCATGTTGGGAGGATACGACATGACACCTAACGGCAACCGCTGCCTCGATACTAACTTGGCTGACTCAGAGCATCACGTGGCCTTTTAAACCTGCCTCAAAACGGATCTCCATTCTTCCTCCTCTAGATTTAGTTAACCTATCGAGCATTATCCCCGATGTTTGTTTCTCTGCGCCTAGGTGCTAGTCCAACAACGAACATAGGAAGTGTTAGTGTACATCAAACCGTGAGACTACATATAAAGAAGCATGCAATCAGAATTTGACTCAAAGAACTACCTTCTTGCTGTTGAAGCTCACAAGGTTCATCTGATATTGCCAACTCGCCTTGTGTCAAGAGTGCTTGGGAAGTAGTGTCGTGGCAAGGGAGCTTGGGAACGTGCTGCTAGTTTCAGCTTGACGACGAGTATGTCGTGGTACCGTAGTACTGTGGTAGGTGTTGCAAGAACTAGGGCTGTCTCGCTTGTTTGGTGGCAGCTATTTGTTTCGCTTGGCTTTTTTTGCAGCTCGTAGCATGGGATGCCGTGTTTGTAGAATTTTCCACGGACTTTCACCTTCTATTGCACCATCGCATCAGAGAGAATCTGCAGGATTCATCCGCTTCTCATTCCCTCGCCATTCTGTGTTTCTTCCTCTTTCTCTCGTGCCATGTTAAGTCAAGTTTACAAGAAAACGAATAAAAATTTAGTTCTTCGTAACAAATTGATGCGTGATGCATTTAACTAAACTTTGATGTTAGACAACCACATGATAGGAGGATGTAATATGTATGAAAAACAGGACGGAAGAGATAACCAGAACTATGATGTAAACTAAGAAGAAGACATTTCACCAAATTAGAAGCAATGCAATGGAAGGTAGACACCATATGAAAGATGCTACAAATATCGCCCGCCAAGTTAATAGTGTCTCAAAGATAAATGGCATTTAAACAAATGTGAAGCAAGACAAGAAATAAATCATATGCAAGATGCAAACAACATCACACTACCATGTTAGAGGTCTCTCGTCATTAGTGCCATTGCATATTCACAGCATTGCATATTCACAGCTTATGATGTAAACTAAGGAGAAGGCATTTCAACAAATTAGAAGCAATGAAAGCTAGACACCATATGAAAGATGCAACGAATATCACTCTACCAAGTTAAAACTGTCTCGCCATAAGTGCCATTTCAACAAATTAGTAGTACAAGCTAGAAAAGAATGTGAGATGTAACCTATATCACACCAAGTCAAACGTGTCTTATGATAAGTGATTGTTGCAAGTTACACAACAGTAGTAATTTAATGTAAGAACATGGTGTGATAGATGATATTGTATGTTCTAGAAACAGAACACGGTCTTATTCAAGTATAATGTGTAAAGTAAGCGATGGAATTCAACAAAATTAGAAGCAATACAAGCTAGACATCACACATAACATGCAACCACATATAATAGTGCCAAGTTAGAGGGAGCACCAGTGATGCTGCACTAGGGAGACGTGCTCATCATAAACACAGCTTTGTTGAGTGTCTATGCATGTGTTGTCTTGGAAATCATCTTGGGGTGTGGAGGAGTAGAAATCAGAGAGGCCCTCCGCTTGGAAGGAGCACCTTTATCCGCTGCCTTGCTAACTACCTTCCGCTTTATTGATTCTGAATTGTCAAGTAAAACCGACAAGAAAAAGCAATAAAATTCTCTTCGTAACTCATTCATGCATGATAATCGACAATCACTACTTTGATGTAAGGCACACATGATACCAGGATGGAATATGCACGAAAAACAGATTTACATGGCATGTTCACAACTGTTTGTGTAAACTAAGCAGTAAACCATTCCAGCAAATAAGAAGCAATGCAAGCTAGACACCACATGAAAGATGCAACCAATATGACTCGCCAAGTTAAAAGCGCCCCATCATAAATGGAATTTCAACAAATTAGAAGCAGCAGATGCTATAAATCATATGAAAGATGCAACTAATATCGCACCGCATATACTAAAGGTGTCTCGTCATATTGATTGATGCGGATACAAAAAACAATAGTTTTATGTAAGGACATGCTTAATAGACAGATGTACTATGTACTAAATACAGAAGGCATGTCACATTAACAGTATAATGTCACATTTACAGTGAGTATAAGCTACAGACTAGCACATGCAGCATTAACCAGATTGGAAGAATTACAATCTAGACACCATATGCAACATGCAACCACATATCACGCTGCTGTTAGAGCAAGCACTGCGATGCTAGTGTAGGGGAAATGCTGTAATCAACTATAGAGCTACGCTCACTATCTTCATCTAGCATTTCGCTTCTTGAGAATCATGTCGGAGGCTGATGCTGCATTCTTTAAATGAGGAGTAGTCCCTTGCTCTGCGTGCCTCATCATAAGTGATTGATGAGGGATACACAAGAACATTAGTTTGATGTAAGAACATGGTTAATACACGATGTACTAGTATGTACCAAAAATGTAAAGGCATGTCATATTCAAAGGTATAATGTAAGCTAAGCAGATGCAATTTAACCAAATTGGAAGCAATAAAGCTAGACATCCGCCGGGAGTGGTGAACATGATCATCTAGGACATGAGAGCCCGGTGGAGGCTGCTGCTTCGCCACCATCGCTGCTTTTTAGTTGGCTTCCGTGTTATGCCTGTTTTGTTGGGCTTGTCATCGCCTCGCCAAGGCTCCCGACTAGCTATTTGTCTTCCGTGCTCACGGATGGTGGTTCATGTAAAAATATCTTTCCTTATCTTAATAAAGACCGACTTCGCCTTTCAATACAAGCTAGACACCATATGGAACATGCAACCACATATGACACCGCTGGGTTAAAGCAAGCCCCGATGGTGGTTCATTGCAGCGAGGTCATCAACTCCGAGCTACATTTACTGCCTCCATCTGCCGACATCGCACCCTTTATAGCATTGTAACGTGTCTTGCCTACCAGCATACGGTCGGAGCGACTTCTCTTTTTCTTTTTGGCTTCTCTCATGGCAGCATAGTCTGAAATACCCTTGCACAAAAACACAATAGTGAGAGTAAGGGTGAAGTGTGCAGTAACTAGTGCACTATAAAAGTAGCAGATAGCAGTGTGGCTGAAAAATAAATGACAGGAGACATATGATAGCTCTACAACATTGCATGGCAAACAAAATTAGATTCTACTCCATATGATTTTGTAATATATGAGCACAGGAAATGCAGTACTCTCTCAAAGACACCACCACATGTGGTCATATCTAAGATAACAATGACTGAAAATAAATAGGTCACTAATTTTTAAACCGTCCGATCTATAAGGAACGGGCAGATGGCCTTCGCTCACCTCCCGCCACCATCGTTGATTTATCTTTCTCGAATCGCCAGCCACCACCGCCCAGCACTGCTTTCCTCCGCCCGCCTCCCATCGACCTCACACCACCGCTTTGCTTGGCAGCGCCTAAGCCATCCTTTAATCCCGCCGACCTCCAGATCGGGCGCCAGAGTTTAGGCCGCAGACGCCTTAAGATAAACACTATATGCTGCTTCCCGGCGAATAGTCGCATTTAGCTACTGTTACGCTGGGAATGCTTCCGCTAATTGGGAATCAACTCGCCAGAAATTGAAATTCAGGGGGCGACGGACCTCTAGCTAAGGTGAAATAGTATATGAGGAGAAACCTTGTGCATCGCGAAGTTACTAGGAACATCTAGTATCAAGAAGAAGAAGTCAACTAGTGTCTTCTATGGATGAATACTGCAAAGCAGAGACGAAGATTTGTACCTAATAAGGGAAGAGGAGTACCTTCTTCGTTGTCGGTGTGGTCACCTCCACATGTCGCGCGATCTTCTTCTTTTTACAGGGAAACCGATGTTCGAGGGTGCAAGCTTGACGAACCCATGGCCAAATTGTTGATCTGTGTTGCCGTGGCCGTATGTCGGCGGAGGGGAAGCAGATCCGAGGCAGCAAAGGGCGGCGTAGCAGGAACAACTCCGGTGCGGTGGAGGGTGGCGATGTTGGAGTGGCAGCGATGAGGCGCAGGACGGCGTGGTGGAACTGGCTCGGGTACGGACGGCTCGGCCTCGGCTTCAACTACTAGCCGTGGAGGGCGCTATGTTGAGGTTGCGTGACGACGATGTTGGGGTATCGGCTCCGCGTGATGGAGGAGGGCGGCGTTGATGGGTGGGATGGGGTGGCGACGGAGGAGGGGTTTCAAGCGGCTGGTGGAGAGGTAGTTTTGGCGCCCACGAGTACGTAATGGGGAATCGGACGGTGGGGGAACCATGTTTCGTCCTGGGACGCGCTTGTTTTTGGCTTTTTGAATGTAAGATGGGACGCGCTTGTTTGAAATTTGGGAAGTACAAACTTTGCCCCCTCTTAAATTTCGGACCCATCATGGTCGGGGGTAGGATGGTAAACCGAGGTGTCCCAAATAGTGGGCGGAGCGATTTCGCCACACAAGATGTGTGCTTAGGCGGCCATTGTGTATGAATGTTTTTCGGAGGCGGTTGCCTGTGTAGGACCTTGAAGTATGTCTAGAGGGGGGGGGTGATTAGACTACTTGACCAATAAAAACCTAAACTTTTCCCAATTTTAGACTTTGGCAGATTTTAGCTATCTTTGAACAAGTCAAGCAATCATCACACAATTCAAGCAAGCATGCAAAGAGTATATTGGCAGCAGAAAATAAAGCATGCAACTTGCAAAAATGTAAAGGTAAGAGTTTGGAGGATTCAAACACAATTGGAGACAAGGATGTTTTTGTCATGGTTCCGATAGGTGGTGCTATCGTACATCCACGTTGATGGAGACTTCAACCCACGTAGGGTAACGGTTGCGCGAGTCCACGGAGGGCTCCACCCATGAAGGGTCCACGAAGAAGCAACCTTGTCTATCCCACCATGGCCGTCGCCCATGAAGGACTTGCCTCACTAGCGGTAGATCTTCACAAGTAGGCGATCTCCTTGCCCTTACAAACTCCTTGGTTCAATTCCACAATCTTGCTCTGAGGCTCCCAAGTGACACCTAGCCAATCTAGGAGACACCACTTCCAAGAAGTAACAAATGGTGTGTTGATGATGAACTCCTTGCTCTTGTGCTTCAAATGATAGTCTCCCAACACTCAACTCTCTCTCATAGGATTTGGATCTGTGGAAAGAAGATTTGAGTGGAAAGCAACTTGGGGAAGGCTAGAGATCAAGATTCATATGGTTGGAATGGAATATCTTGGCCTCAACACATGAGTAGGTGGTTCTCTCTCTAACTGGTTAGTTGGAAGTGTAGGTTTGTTCTGATGGCTCTCTCCCAATGAAGAGGAGGTGGAGGGTATATATAGCATCCACACAAAATCTAACTGCTATAACAATTTACCAAACTCGTGGGACCGAATCATCAAACTCGGTCGGACCGATTTAGTAAACCTAGTGACCGTTAGGGTTTTCGTGGACCGACATGCATCTCGGTAGGACTGATATGGTTAGGGTTAGGGCATAACATAATCTCGGTGAGACTGACATACAAACTCGGTGCACCGATTTTGGTAATTAGCTAACCGAGAGTTGTTCAGTAAACTCGTGGGACCGATTCGCTTTTTCAAGAGACCGAAAAGTTACGAAAGGGAAACAGAAAGTTTACATTGCAATCTCGTGGGACCGACGCTCACTTCGTTAGACCAAACGTTACGAAGGGAAACAAAGAGATTACAATCCCATCTCGGTGAGACCGAGATCCCTATCGGTGAAACCGATTTGCCTAGGGTTTGTGGCAGTGGCTATGACATTTGAACTCGGTGGCGCCGGATAGAAAGAATAGGTAGGGCCGCGTTTGACTTTGGGTTTAGGTCATATGTGGATGTGAGAAAGTAGTGGAGGGTTTTGGAGCATATCACTAAGCACATGGAGCAAGAGGCTCATTAAGCAACACCTCATCCCTTCTTGATTGTATCGGCTTTTCCTATAGACTCAATGTGATCTTGGATCACTAAAGTGTAAAATGTAGAGTCTTGAGCTTTTGAGCTTGAGCCAATCCTTTGTCCTTAATATTTTGAGAGATCCACTTTCATCATCCATGCCATGCCATTCATTGAGCTTTCCTGAAATATTTGTCTTGGAATAGTATTAGCTCAATGAGCTATATGTTGTTATGAATTACCAAAACCACCTAGGGATAGTTGCACTTTCAATCTCTCCCTTTTTGGTAATTGATGACTACATATAGATCAAAGCTTCGACAAATGAATAATAAAATTGAAAACCATCGTCGCTTTGAGAAGTATGTGATAAGCAAGAGCTCTCCCTAAATTTGTGCATATCTTAAGATTTGCTTTGGACTGCAAATGCACAAGAAATTAGGCTCATGGGTTACTCTTCCATGTCACATACATCTTGGTGGAGCGCTCAAAATAATAACGATTAAATACATGCACTCATCACCAAGCACAGTGAATGATCATATAAGGATAAATAAGATAATATCATAAAAAGCATAAGCGTAGCTTATGATCAAACACATGATCATCAATGTCTCACAGGTAATGCAAAGTATCTCAACCAATAAAAGGAAATAAAGTTCAACCAAGAAGACAAGAGAGAACAAAAGCAAATCTCTCTCTCGAAGCCTATGATCTATACATTTGTCTCCCCTTGGAAACAAGTTACCAAAAGTTCCTAGAAAATGCATAGCACTATGTCATCTCTCGTGCTTGGTCTTCGGTGGTGGTGTAGACAGACTCCAAGGATGAACACATCAAGAGACGGGTAGGAGCTGAAGAAGTTGGAGCTGGAGCTGGTTGAGCCGAGCTGTAGCCGAGTCAAGAAGTGGCTCGTGTCTCGAGTTGGCACTGCAGCTGACCTTGAGCTCTAGGCACTCGGAAAATGCATCGCTTGTCGCCTTGCCCTTCCTCTCCTCAGATATCATCTTGTAATCTGCTCCACAAATGATCAATCTCGCCACTTTGACATCAAGATCATATAATTTTGTTCCATGATTCTCTCAGTGCTCTCCCGGTTTTGAGTTAGGTGGCCAATCCTTCTCAATCCGTAGAGTTGATGCTATCAAGCAACCAAGCTGCTCCTCGCTTGTTCTTCGTAAGTATCCATGCCTCTCGCTAGAGTGGGCATCTTTGCAGCTTTCTCTTGCCTTGCCTTCTCCTTTCTCTCTCTGAGCTTGCAATCGATGATGGTTCATTCTCACCATGACAACTCGATTGTCCTCAAATTCAGGATAGAGAACCATGTGTTCCTTATCCAATAGATACTTTCTCGTGCCCATCTTCGAGTTTATCAACTCCCAATCTTTGGGGCATAACCACATCTCCTCTTCTCGTCTCGTCATGTCCTCTTAATTTTCTCAACTATGAGGCTCATGACCTTGAATTTCCGAGGCACATCAAAACATGAAGCAAATTGATTGCATGCCCTCTAATCATGTTATGGTCACCTGATTTGGGCAATAGAGTATGCCTTAAGATCCAGCTTGATCGTAGGCAGCCCCGACAAAGTAAAATGGATCGATCCAAACTTGAAGGACTCAAGTGCATCATCCGGGATCTCCTTGTACATCTCGCGACATAGAGTTATGATCCATTTTCTTCTTACCATAAATGTCCAGTGTCATGCTCACTTTCCTTTGGGGCATTTATCAAACTTGCCCATTCCTCTATGGTAGACTCGATATCCGGTTCCTTCCGACATCCACACTATCCCGCCATCCGATAGAAATGTGCCGTGAGTAGAATTGCATGATGAGTTCATCGCTCCAGCTTGGTGAGCTTCACCAACAAAATCAGCAACTCCACACGCATCAAGCTATCATATACCCATGGTAGTGTTCTGCATTCTCCTCGCATGTAGGTCTAGTCGACCCATCTCATATCGCAAACTATGGGCTTTTATCCAGCAAGATAGTCTCATAAAAGTCCTGCTGCTCCTTGGTGTGGAACCCGAGTCCACAACAATCCTTCTCCTCGTGGCATATGGATCTCACTCTCCATAGCCTCAACCCATGATCTCTCCCGATCTTCATGTTTTCAGCCACAGGATGAGCATCATTGTGGTCTGGGATCGGGTTTGAGCTTCCTTAGACCTGCCTTCTTCATCTTCCTCAAAGATCAACCTCGTACATTGGGGCCTTGTTCTTTTCAGCTGCTAGTATGCTCCTCGTTATTCCTCTTGGGTGCATTCTTGGACTTGGGGCAGCTTTGGGCTTGGAAGTTGCAGCCCCTCGATTTGATAGCATCACCCATCGCTTTTGTGCCTTGGGTGCCGGTTCTGCAACCTCTTCTTCTTCTTCCTCTTCCATCAAGGAAGGCTTCCCAATCACTCTTTCCATGGTCTTCTTGACCCTTTCATTCCTTTTCTTTCCTCTGCAGCAACAGGCTCTTTGGGTTGAGATTCCAAAGGAGCTTGAGTAGACACTGCTTTGGACATTGGTTGTCACCTGCTGGCTTTTTGATTTTCAAACCAGGCTTCACCGCAGACGAGCTGAACTCCCCTTGAGCACTTTCTTCTTGAGCTTGCCTCATCCTCAACTACCACATAATCCTCATCCTCGCACTCGAGGTCTTGTTCTTTCTTGTCCTTGTGGCAGCCTTGGGCAAATTGCTCGGAGTGATTCTGCTCCCTCATCTCGAGCTGCTTGAGGGACTAGTGCCTCGCTCAATTGGATCTGCTCTTCAGATTTGTTCTGCTATCACTTTGGTCCGACATGCTGCTCAACCGATCGCTGACCCCGTGAATAGTTATAGATGAGGTAGAGTGATGAGCATCACAAATGCAGAGATTTTTGTAAAAGAATGATTCAAAAACTTAGTTTTAGTTTCCCATCAAAACATTTCGGATCTACCGATTTTCAAACTCGGTGATACCGGGCAGTTTTGGAACCTAAACTAGTGAACTCGGTCGACTGAGTCACAGCTCGTGGCACCGAGACTGCTAGGGTTTCACAAAGTTCTGAAATCGGTCACACCGACAGCAATTTCGTCGACCGAGACTTACTAGTGCAATGGCATTAGCTAAATCGGTGGGACCGAAGTTTTTCAACTCGTGGGTCCGAGATGGTTTCGCGGAAACCTAACCCTAAATTTTCAATCGCAACTATTCTAAGGATTGATTTGATCGATAGGAGTGTTTCAATCATGGCAAGATGCATAATGAACACAATGTGCTGATAATCGACGAGGAAAGCACTGTGATCGAAGTTCATACCCTAGTTCGGCGGGAACTCGCCACGGCGGCAACGGCGGAGGAGAATTCGCTGACGGCGGCGGAGACCAGCGACAGGAGGCAGCTGGCACTTAAGTCGACGATCCAGAGACCAAGTTGGCAGAGCAAGCTATGCGCGGGCGAGAAGATTCGAGAAAGTTTTCCAAATTTTGCCCGCGCAGATATATAGCCCGACCTCGCTTGTGTGACCGAGTGGTACAACTCGGTGGCACCGAGATGCAAAAGTGTGAATAGTTATAGCAATTCGTGTGACCGAAAAGTACAAATCGGTTGCACCAAGATGAAAACCTAGATCGACTTAGTAATCTCAGATGACCGAAATGGAGGAATCGGTTAGACCGAAAATCACAAAGAAGTTTTGGAAGTTTAAGTCTATGACTAATCGGGACTCCGAGTGCTCCTCACATGAGTGGTTCAATCTGACTTGATCAAATTTTGTGATGTAGCATGAATAGAGTTTGAGACGAGAAAAGCATAGATAGCTAGAGAAGGTTCTTAGGCATTCTTGTCCATCCACTTGGCCAAAGAAAGAAAATCCAAACAATCAAAACAACAAGTGGATGTCCTCGAATGAGTAAAATATGCAACCAACATGCTCACACAATAAAATGACAAATGAAATATGTGACAAAGCATGCACAACCAATTCTAGCATCTATCAAACAATTGGCGATGACTAGGTCATCTATATATGAGTATATTGACTTAGGAGTCAAATGAGAACATTTGATCATAGGTCATACTCATCGCTTAAGCTCAAGTGGGTTACCACTTTTACATAAAGCATTTATGTGTTCACATCATTAGAGTTGCTTTGACTCAATTCTTGGAGTTAAGATCCCCCTAGATGTGAGATCCCCCCTTAGAGGGATAAACTAACCTTGGGTTTTGTCGATGATGACTTCATGTAGGTGTTGAAGATGTGGATGCTCAATGTTGATGTAGATCGTTTGGAGCAATCATTTGGAGTGAGTTGCACTTTCAATTCCTACATGGGTTAGTCCCACAAGGAACAAACAAGAATATGCATAGACATAGAGTGATGCACACACAAAATGATGTCCATGAAAACATTAGGTTACCTTGTCCTTTGCCTTACCAACATGAGGGTTTGTGACTCCTTGAACTAGTGCAAGATATGGAAGTTGATTGCACTTGTCCTTGCCATAATGATATGAGTGAAAACGCTATGAGTCACGCCAAGAACTATCTAGTTCTTGTTCTTCGGATCCACATCATCTTGATGGGAATCCTTGTGTAGTAGTTGTGCTTGATGAAGTAGAACTTGACGTAGTCTTGGGAACCCACTTGACCAAGGCCTTAGGTGCTTCTTCAAATGCATCAATTTCCTCTTGAAGCTTGTCCTTGCCTTTGTTCTTGTGGTCTTGTGGTGGAAGATCATCTTGTGCTTGTGTTCCCTTGAAGGAAGTAGGATCATACTTCTCTTGTTGAGGAACAAACTTCGCCTTGGGGTATTGATCTTCTTCCCACTCAACTCCATTGGCATTGAACTTTCGCTCAAAACCAACACCTTGATTCTTCCGTGCCTTCCTTGCTTTATGCATAATTTCCTCAAATTGCTTACTCCCGCAAGGCTCTTGTATACACCTTTCTCTATAATTCCTTCAATAAGTTGTTTTCTTGCTCAAGTGTAACTTGGCTAGGAAAATCATTAGTGGAATCAAGAGAACTACTAGAAGCAACAATATTGATTTAGCATTATTATTGTTACTACTAGAGGAAGAATCTTTCTTGTTCTTGTTACTAGACTTGACTTGAGGCATGTAAGTAGATAGGAGTAAACGCTTGGCAATGTAAGAAGAACTTTTCTTACGAAGATCATCATTGATCGCTTTTAGGAACTCATGCTCTTTCTCAAGATTGAGCTTTTCAAAGCGTAACTTCTCATGAGCCCTTATAAGTTCTCGATGATCTTCAAAGATAGTTTCATGAGCTAACTTAAGGGTGTTTGGTTCTTTAGTTAGACGCTCAATTTTCTCCTTATCATTGTCATTCGTTTCAACTTGATTAGCATGATTAATTGACGTTTCATCATAGTATTCTTCACTAGAGTTGTCAACAAGTAAATCATCATCACCTAGCAAGTCATCTTCATCACTATTAAAATCAACATACTGGGTGTGTTACCTTAGGACCTTTGGCCATGAAGCATCTACCAATTCCTTCATTTGGTGATTCAAATATGTCGAGGAGTTGGTTGACACAAGTGCTAGACCGCAACACCTTCATCTTGAGTGTATTCAGAGTCGGAGGATAGCTTCTCTGAGTGATTGTCGAGTCTGAGCCGGATACCCATTCACCAACATGAGCCTGATGTCTTCGCTTTGTGTAGCTCTTTGATGACTTGTCTTTCCTTTCCTAATCCTTGCTTCTCCGTGAGGGTCTTCGCTCATAACGATCATCTCTACTCCTTCTCTCTTGGTGGTGATTCTTCTCTCTTCTTCTCTTGGGAGAATCTTCTTCTTTGTAGGGTGACGATACTCATTGAATAGTGTCCCGTCTCCTACAATTGCAGCAATTGCGCCTCGACTAGAGGATCTTTTGTCATTGTTGGACCTTGACTTAGAGCTTCTTTCTTTGCTTCTACTCTTGTAGAATTTGTTGAAGTTCTTCACCATTAAGCTCAATTGTTCATTGAAGGTTTGTTTTCACTTGATGATGTGGGGGCTTCACATGAGGCTTTGTAAGCACCACTGACTTGTTGTGAAGTTCCTCCTTATCCTTGAGTGACATCTCATGAGCAACAATTCTTCCAATGACTTCCGCTGGCTTGAGATCTTTGTAATTTGGCATCATTTGGATCAATGTGCACACGGTATCATATTTTCCATCCAATGCTCTTAGGATCTTCTTTATGATGAATCGTACCATCTCTTCACTTCCTAAGCCGCAATCTCATTTGTGATAACAGCAAGCCTAGAGTACATTTCAGCGACACCTTCACCATCCTTCATTTTGAACTTGTCAAGTTGACTTTGGAGCACATCCAACTTGGATTCCTTGATGGAGTCGGTACCTTCGCATATCAATCAAAGTATCCCAAATTTCCTTTGCATTCTCAAGACGGCTGATTTTGTTGAATTCTTCGGGCACAATCCATTGAAGAGGATATCACAAGCTTGAGCGTTGTATTGCAACATCTTCAACTCTTCCAAGACTAGCTTCACGGTTCGTTCTCTCCCATCAAAAATTCACCTTGCAAGCCAATACACACAATAGCCCAAATGGCGGGTTATGTCCAAAAATATGCATTTTCATCTTATGCTTCCAACTAGCAAAATTAGTGCCATCAAAGTAAGGACCTCTACGGTGATAATTTCCCTGCCAGACGCCATACTCTCCTAGGTTGTGAAACCAAGGCTATGACCACCAAAAGCTATGGAAATCAAAGAAAATGGAGACCAAAGCTCGATACCACTTGTAGGACCTTGAAGTATGTCTAGAGGGGGGTGATTAGACTACTTCACCAATAAAACCTAACCTTTTCCCAATTTTAGACTTTGGCAGATTTTAGCTATCTTTGAACAAGTCAAGCAATTTTCACACAATTCAAGCAAGCATGCAAAGAGTATATTACAGCGGAAAATAAAGCATGCAACTTGCAAGAATGTAAAGGAAGGGTTTGGAGGATTCAAACGCAATTGGAGCCAAGGATGTTTCTGCTGTGGTTCCGATAGGTGGTGCTATCGACATCCACGAGATGGAGACTTCAACCCACGAGGGTAATGGTTGCGAGTCCACGGAGTGCTCCACCCACGAAGGGTCCACGAAGAAGCAACCTTGTCTATCCCACCATGGCCGCCGCCCACTAAGGACTTGCCTCACTAGCGGTAGATCTTCACGAAGCAGGCGATCTCCTTGCCTTACAAACTCCTTGGTTCAACTCCACAATCTTGTTGGAGGCTCCCAAGTGACACCTAGCCAATCTAGGAGACACCACTTCCAAGAAGTAACAAATGGTGTGTTGATGATGAACTCTTGCTCTTGTGCTTCAAATGATAGTTCCCCAACACTCAACTCTCTCTCATAGGATTTGGATCTGTGGAAAGAAGATTTGAGTGGAAAGCAACTTGGGAAGGCTAGAGATCAAGATTCATATGGTTGGAATGGAATATCTTGGCCTCAACACATGAGTTGGTTCTCTCTAACCGTAAGTTGGAAGTGTAGGTTTGTTCGATGGCTCTCTCCTAATGAAGAGGAGGTGGAGGGTATATATAGCCTCCACACAAAATCTAACTGCTAATAAAATTTACCAAACTCGTGGGACCGAATCATCAAACTCGGTCGGACCGATTTAGTAAACCTAGTGACCATTAGGGCTTTCGTGGACCGACATGCATCCGGTAGGACCGATATGGTTAGGGTTAGGCATAGCGTAATCTCGTGAGAACGACATACAAACTCGGTGAGACCGATTTTGGTAATTAGCTAACCGAGAGTTGGTCGTAAACTCGGTGGGACCGATTCGCTTTTTCTTGTGAGACCAAAAGTTACGAAAGGAAAACAGAAAGTTTACATTGCAATCTCGATGGGACCGATCACTCACTTCGGTTAGACCGAAACATTACGAAGGGAAACAGAGAGATTACAATCCCATCTCGGTGAGACCGAGATCCCTATCGGTGAAACCGATTTGCCTAGGGTTTGTGGCAGTGGCTATGACATTTGAACTCGGTGGCGCCGGATAGAAAGAATCGGTAGGGCCGAGTTTGACTTTGGGTTTAGGTCATATGTGGATGTGAGCAAGTAGTGGAGGGTTTTGGAGCATATCACTAAGCACATGGAGCAAGAGGCTCATTAAGCAACACCTCATCCCTTCTTGATAGTATCGGCTTTTCCTATAGAGTCAATGTGATCTTGGATCACTAAAATGTAAAATGTAGAGTCTTGAGCTTTTGAGCTTGAGCCAATCCTTTGTCCTTAATATTTTGAGGGATCCACTTTCATCATCCATGCCATGCCATTCATTGAGCTTTCCTGAAATATTTGTCTTGAATAGTATTAGCTCAATGAGCTATATGTTGTTATGAATTACCAAACCACCTAGGGATAGTTGCACTTTCAGCGGACGCCTAGATGAAGCTACAAACCTACCCCGGTTTAGACCTTTGACGTCAGCAAGAGGTTTCACAGTGTCGGAGTTATTAGAAAAGTAATTTTGTACTACCAAACATTGGTCTCACGCGGTTTTAAGCAGTAGAGGCTCTTTTACGCTTCGCTCAAATTTTGAAACACAAGCATTGACGCTTAGGGTACTCTTGAACTATGAGGATTGACGAAATAGACAACGTTATATTTGACCTTGTATGTTTGTAAACCTCATTAAATTATCCGCTTCTTTTGAAATTTTGACACTTGAAAATCCTATAACTACGATTATTTTGGAATGGAGGAGCTAATTTGAATCTATTTTGTACACGCACTACATATGCTATTATGTACAAAATCGAGCAAAGATTGGTACCTCATAGTTTAGGTATGGTTTACAAATGCCATGATATCAAATTCAAATAATTGAATGGACTTCATGTTGAATTCGATTTTTAAACCACCTTAGGTTGAATTCAAATGTATGCTAGTTCATAGGTAGCTATTTATAAATGACCATTGTGTAACTTTCGTATGTATAATGTGCTTACACACACAACATGAACTATACTCATGTTTATATTCGATTGCTAAAGCGATGCATTGTCCGGAGTTCAAAATACTAACTATGTGGATCAATTGTGTCGAATAATAACATAGACATGCTCAAATTCGATAGAATCTAGATGTCCGATGGATCAATGACCGCCTCCTACACTAATTGCAAATATCATGATCCCATCCTAATATTTGATACAATTTATATCTTTAATCAATGTGTAGAGCAGTCTTTTACGTAGTTTCACTCTCCATCGATGGTCTCTCACACATGCTCACACACTCTCTCCGAGGTGTCTTTCTCGCACACATGCTCTAGATATAACCTCCTCCTCTCGTAACCATCTACAACTGTTTTCACTAACCTTTATCACAAGCACTCTTCCTCTCGCAAACATACACACGCACAATCCTCATCGACTTTTCTATATACATGGACCTGCCTACGTGTCTCATGTACGCACATTATCTTTACGCCTGCCTCTCACGCATTATCTCACACCTCTCTTCCTAATCGATTTAGTATGATTCTAGCAGAGCATTTTGTAGGATGCCCTTAAAGTTAGGTTGATGAATAGTAATATCGTAGATAAAGGTTACCTTAGTCCAAGAACCTAGGGTTACAAATCCTAGCCGGCTTTGTCAAGGGACACAGAGTCCTTCACAATTCTGCTATCTTTGTCTTGTACGACTAGTCATCCATGGGTCTTCCTAAATGTGTCATGGGTCACCAATGTATGGCAGGACGGAACCGAACGAAGGGCCTCACCTTGTCCCATCTGACCTCACGCGTGACACACCCTCCGCCCCCACGCCTCATTATCTTCTCACACCCACACATACCAACACAAACACCACACACACAGTAAAATTTCTCCTGTGCCTCTATTCCTCCCCTTGCATACACACACTCAAGGGAATGGAATCTCTTGTCGTGACGCCATATTCGCTCTCTCTCTCTAGACCACTCTCATTTCTCGTATATCTCTCCCACGCCTCACGCCGCCCTCTATCCATGCCTCTCTCATAATGTAATACACACACATACCTCTCTAGGCCCCGCCAAATGCATCAACTACACATTCACACATGTTACATCACTTACCCCATTGATCTAAAAAGCTCTCTTCACGCTTATTTCAGATACAACATTTCTTTTGAATAAAGTGTGGCCAAAAATTATTTTAGAGTTTCTACATATATACAACATTACAAAGTTATATGGAGGAGTACTAACGCTAATTTGCATTGCATGGTGGCCACAATGATGTTTATTCCAAGACCGTGAATTTGTATATTTTTATACTATATACAAAGTTAGTCATAATAAAGATAAACGAAGAGCATCTCTCTCCATGGCATACCCTCAGACGCCCTTTCACGTATGCACACAAAACTATCTCCGTGTCCTCTAAACGTAAGCCCCGTAAAATTCACGCTGTTTCATCTTTCTCTCGCGATATATGCAATGACGATCATTGTATTTGAAGCGAAAGCATGATACATACATTGACTTCATAATCCACTCATTACGGTCACCGCTACGCTTAGTGGTTATTATACAATCACGGCTCACCGCATAACTTTGTATTTGCTCATGACATGACTAGTTGATTAGCTTAAACGCCCACGTGGCACCTCTAGTGTTGCATCGCATTATCTCACTAACATCGCGCCACCGCCGACTTGTATCTACTCTACATCTACACTATTATATAATACATAAAATACACTCTTATAAAAAACAGAGTTGGTGATGATGGTGTGCCTGCCATCCTGCAATATAGGCCATCCGATTTATATCTGACGGATAGGAAAGGAACTATGGCAATTTTGCAAAAAGGTACCCACACACCTCTCCACATTTGCAAATAAGGCCTTCCTCGCTCATCCTTTTCTCTCACAAGATAAACAAGTCATACAAATGCATCTTGATGTTACATGCAACGCACGGGCATCTTGCTTGTAAGAATGAAAACAAACGACAAAAAATATTTTGACGGTGGTTTGAAGTCATGACCGGGCACAGCGGACAAGGTGGCCTTTGTATTGGTATGCTGAGCCGCCTATTTTAACACACAGTGAGCTGGTGTGGTGATTATACACACGCACGCATGCACACGAAATCCATCCACGCAACACTCACACAAACACATGCACCCACGCAACACTCACACATACACACGCAGCCACGCACACACGCAACACTCACACACACACACACGCACGCATGCATGCACACACCAAGACACCACACGACCAACACACACTCACGCCAAGTGCTCAACCTACACGTGCATGCGCACACATCAGGCCCCGATGCATACATACACAACCAGTGATTCTCGCAAGACAGGTTGGAGCCTTGTCGCTACCAGAATTTGTGTTTATCCGACCTTTTCCCTATGCGAATCGACAGTGGGACCCACAAGGAACATGGTCAATTTAACTAGTCAACATGGCGCCACGCGACTATTTGGCCGGTCAACAGAGTGCAACCCAATGCTGAATCTGTGAGCAAGTGACCGGATAATCACCGCAAAACTTATATAGTGACCGTAATCAGCTTATTTTGAAGTTCGTGACCAGATACGCTTTTCTCTCTCAGAGGCCCTCCAAAACTACATCTCTACATGTTCTCGCATGTTACATCTAACAACTATGCAATACAACACTACTACTACTACA
This sequence comes from Aegilops longissima, assembly GCA_021605205.1. Lineage (NCBI taxonomy): Eukaryota > Viridiplantae > Streptophyta > Magnoliopsida > Poales > Poaceae > Aegilops > Aegilops longissima. The sequence goes on along the minus strand of JAHIAM010003560.1, from coordinate 10,510 downwards.
CTCTAACACAATAAATCATATGTGTTTTTTGTTTTACTAGATATCATATTGTTACTTATAATTATTCAGTTTGCATACATTAAAATTGCCTTTGAAATGTATGGCCAATATCATCTAACGCAGGAAAAATCTCGCCTTTCCTGCTTAATCGGGTTTGTATCGATGGATCGTATAAACAACAAAACTATAGTACTATACAGACAAGTGACAGTTCATCGGGCCGTCAGGTCGCCTACTCCTCCGTCAGAAGAGTGGAGCGCCGCTTATAAATCTTCTAGTCCTGCTTCGCCAACATGTGGGACATCAAGCTACCGGGTCCACGTACATACCGAATACAAGCAGAGCAGCCGGGTGAAGCACCCTACCATGGCGCCGCGTAGTAATGAGCAATGAGGCGCCAAATCACAAAGCTGCACCTTTCCCGCAATTGTTGGAGGGACGGTAATAATGCTAAAAAGAAGTTGAGGACGGCAACCATCATTTCACTGCTGTGAATCCGCTTCCCTCATCTTCTTCAACTTAACCACGTGTTGCTTCCGCCGTTGTTCTGCCTCATGGGACGCGGATCAGCTTGGTAAAGCAATCGACACGCCGGACCGCATGTTAGCAAACCGCCAGACAACGCCCTCCAAAAATAAGAAACCTCCCCGCCATCCGCACGCAAAATCACCTCCTTTTACTAATCTTTGATTCTATAATTTTTAGATCAATATAATTGAGATTTGTATAGATAGCACATAGGAGCAAAACCAAGTGGTACGGTTAAGGGCATCCACAATGTGTAGCCAAATGTGAAAATAGCTTTTGGCATCGTGGGAACCATTGTGACGGTGTTGCCAAAGCCAAAAGATGGAACCGAAGCTGATTGATTGATTGATTGAAGGAATAGAAAATGCAACGCTCTCCTCCTTCTCCCATGCTTGGACGCATGTAGTACAAAGATAGAGCATGAGTCTACTCCCTGTCCCTTCTATCACAAATCACAAAGCAGTGAGGCGCCAAATCACAAAGCACGGACGGCAACTATCATTTCACTCTTCGCTGACCCGCTTCTCCATCGCCTTCTTCGAGAAACCATCTCACCGCACTAGTACTCCTAGTAGTAGTAGTAAAGGACTTCGGATGCAAATAAGATGGTTGTCTCGACTTGCGTGCAGCACTTATGTAACGACTTACCGTGGTCTCCTCAATGGTGTTCTCCGTCGAACGACTTCGCCAAACCACAAAAAAAGTTGTCGACGCCACCGCAATGGGCAAGGAATTCAAATATAGTTACTACTCCATTTTTTGTACACAAGGCCAGATATCAAAATTACAATTTGCAAAAGGCCACTAACACTAATCGAGGCAAAATTGATGGGGTTAGCAACCAAGGACATTAATATCCCCTGCATGCACGCGGAAGTGAGAAGGTTCGTTTGCATGGCGCTGCATTAATCAAGCGATGAGGAGTGAGATGGTTAGCTCTTTGGTCTTTCGAGAAAAAAAATACGCATTAATTGACACGTGAAACGAGGATTTGTATCGATTAAATCTCGTGAAGGAAAACCCCGCCTTTCTTTTTTAACACTAGTACTCCTAGTACGTACGTACTTATCCTGTTTGGGTCTAGGCCTTGCATTGCCAAACTTCGCCACACATTTTTGCCAAGCTTGCCTAAAGTTTTCAAATGAGAAGGAGGTACACTTACAAGACGGCTGTCGCGGGTCGCACCGCACCTCACACGGTCGCTTCCCAGACGCCATGCCAGTACCGCACCACACACCGCTTCCCCGACGCCGCAAACCCAACCAAGGAACGCACCTCACCGACACGTGTTGTCGCATGTGAACAAACCAAACTCAGCCATCCTATCGCTGACACATAATTTTCGCTCATAGAGTATGTTTATCCAACCGCATGTTGGGGAGTATCCGTACGGCCCGCAAGGTGGTCTGTTGGGGAAGAAGAAGAGGTGAGGAAGAAGGAAAGAAGGGTTAGAGACGAGGATATTCATCCAACCGCCTGAAATGGTAGATCACCCAAGTCAGCGATTTGCATAATAAATAGTATGTTTTACACAGCAAAAGATCCATAAAACAACAACATAAAGAAAAACTATCATCGTCGCGAAAGAGACGGCCTCGCGTTTTGGCTGCCGGCGCGAACCAACCGCCGCTGCCGACGTGTGTCTCCGCACTGGGTTGTCTCGGCCTCCAGCCTACTCATTCAAGCAGAGCGCATGGGCGCTCTGCACGGACGAGAGCACAGCCCGGTTCAAGCCGAGGACGCCCGATTCCGCCGCAGGAGGGCCTCGATGGCAGCGGAATCCGCTGGCTGCCGAGTCGAGCCTCCGCAGCTCGGTTCAAGTCCAGACTTCCTGCCCGCCGCAGAGGGCATCGGCGAGAGCGCATCCACGCTTCTATGTTGAGTCGAGCCTCCGCCACCCGGTTCATGTCCAGACGTCCGGCCCGCCTCGCAGAGGGCCTCGATCGCAGCGGCATCCGCGCTTCCACCTCGTTGAGCCTCCGACGCCTGGTTCACATCCATGACATCCGTTCCTCCCGCAGGAGAGCCTCGATGGCAGCGGCATGCGCGCCTCCGCCGAGTTGAGCCTCTCGCCTCCCGGTCCTCCTTAGTATCGCCATGTTGAACCGCTGGTCCGCCGCACGACGGGGACTCGGACGCCGCACGAAGTCGACGCCCATCGCCTCATACCCATCGGGGCCTTCGCCGCGACTCCGCAGTGAACATTGATCGCTTCTCCTCCTCGTAGCTTGGCTCCAGAGAACTCGGGATTGGCCCGCCGCAGCGAGCTTGGGAACAGAGGTCAGGCGCGCCACCGCCGCGATTTCGCGCTGGCGCCCGCCGCCAAGATCTTGTAGTAAGTGATTCGCGCGCACCATGGCTTTCCGCGAACTAGGGACGCTGATGCGGCTAGGGATCGAAGGTGGGGAATGGGCTGAGATTTGGTGGTTTTAGGGCAGTGGCTGGCGAGGCCGAGCAGCGAAGGTTCCGTGTGAATAGTGGTTCCGTGATGACCGTCAATCGGTTTTGATCTGACATCGCTTCTTGTCGCTGCTTCGCGTTGCAGCTCGCACGCTGGACCCTCCACGCCGCCACCGAATGGAACGCGCTTCGCCTTGCATTTTCACCGCCAGGGACCGCAGCTGAGAGCAAACCGACGCCCCTCCTCCTCGACTCAAGGCCATTTATTATACCACCACCCTCCGCTTTTATGCGGAGTAAATAAAACAGAGGGAGTATACTACGATGAGGATCCTCGACGTGGTCGAACCCATTGAGTAACCGACATGCGGGCCTAGCAAGCATGGGGTCCGCCAAGAAGTGACCGAAAGGGAGGGTAAGGCAGGATACCTACGCCGAGGATCCACTTCCACTATACTACTTTGACCAAATGTTAGAGTAATAATATATGACATGCAACTTACACAAATGTTAGAGTAATAATATATGACATGCAACTTACACAAAGCATAGTGGGTCTAATGCGTTTTTCGAGGCTAACTTTGATCAAATGTTAGAGTAATAATATATGACATGCAACTTACACAAAGCATATGGTCAATTTCGTATGTGAAAGGAGTTTCCAATGATATAATTTTCACATTATACATCTCATGTACTTCTCCGCCTAGGTGTGTAAGTCATCTTACTAAAACCAAATAATCCCAAAACACGAGGCGCGGTGCATTAACTTCTACCTCGCTTCTTGTTTCTTGACATATGAACCAATAAGAGATGAGGGTGTGCATGCTTTAATGACCCGAGACTATCAAACATGACATGGAGTGGTTAGTTCATTGCATGCAATACTATTAATTAGCAATAAACATTAATGTCTCTCGCTTTCCCTCCTCCTTGGTCACTGTGCACAGCCTAAGATGACTTACTCACCTATGTGAAAGGAGTACTATTAATCTTGTCAATAGTCAAATTGGAAACCATCTCGAGTACAAATCTAGGAGTACGATGAATCTAACAATATTGATTGGGCGTTGTTGAATGTTGATACCTTTTTTATCATAGTAGAGATACTTTGACTACACATAAAACTTATACTCCTGTCATAGTATGTAAAGTAGAAAGGATAGGAGGGAGTATATTGTACGCTCAAAACGAAACTAACATTGAATACCCTTTATATATGATTTATGGATGCTATGATCACCGGTTCGTAATATTGAACCGCCTTAGGTATCACGTGTTTCACTGCTCCTCTCGATTTCATCTCGGGTCCGAGATCTATTGAAAGAGGACTAGGTGGGTACATGCTAATGATACTCATGAATGTTCAAATGAGGCATGCGGAGGATGGACTCGATCGAGGGCTTACATGATCGATGGAGAAGAGGGTTGAGAGGAATGAGAAATAAGCAAACGCCACATGATTACACTTGAACGGCTCAAATAAACAATAAGTTGTCTCGCTTGGCCTACATAGTGAAAGGCCCAATGCGCAACGCGGAGCACCGACGTCAATATGGCCGGAAAACAGGGAAACCGATATAGCGCCGACTAGTCCAATGGAGGAGTTGGCCCATGACCTCCTCGCCACCGACAACCGCTCATGTGGGTCGTTAGCCAACAATGTATGCAGCTCCAAGACCGCCTCTAGACACGGCGATCAAGTGAGCGACATGCTCATATCGCCGGTAGACACGGCCGGTTTCAGTGTGCCGAGGGTGGCGTTAGTGCTGTGGCACGCACCAACGGTATGTTTGGTTTGTGCCCAAGGTTGCCCCATCAAAGCATTGGGTAGCCAAAATTTTGGTTGAGGTATTGGTTGCCCATGATTTGGCCGACATTGGCAAGAAAATGAACTAGAGTTGGCTAGAGTTCATTGGCATGCCAAAGAAATGGCAACCATCCAAACAAAGACCAATCTTTGGGTCATGACCAAAATTTTGGTAAGGTGCACTTTGGCCACAATCCAAACACACCCCAACACTGGCCTGCCGAGGATGCACGGGCGCCGCGACACGCCCACGGAGTGGTGTAGCGTGGCCAACTGCATCCTCTCGACCTGAGACCATGCCGGGTCGCCTTGCTTTTTCAATGACATGCGGGATCGATTTGAGCAAAGGGCATCTCCAACGCTACACGACCGCAGCTGACTACCCCGGCACACCAAAGCCCTCGCCCTCGTGGCTGCCGCTACGCATGCGCTCCCAACCGGGCGCCAGATGCCCGCATTCATGCCGCCCATTCATATGTCGTCATAAGAGGCTCGCGCCCGAGGAACCAACTCGGCGACTTAATGACGCACCCGGACGCTGGCCTCACCGAATGCGCTACTTAAAGCGGCAACGCCCAGCTAACCTCCACACCATAGCGCATCATCCTCCTACCGACACCACATCCGCCATGACCGCAAGTGCGAACGCCTCGCGGAGAGCTTGTTCGGGATGAAGCTCGAGGTCGCCGCCGCCAAGTCGCCTCGCGAGGCAATAGCGGCGAGCCGGACGCTGACGCGACCGCACAAGCGGTGGCTACGCTGGCGGCCGACGACGGAGCACCGCCACCACGATCCTACTTGCCGCCCAACGTCCGCACCGCCGAGGTCGGGACTCTCCGAGGATGAGTAGGGCATGGAGGCGGCAGGCATGGTGTGCCAACTGGCCGGGTCCGATCCCGTGTTCTACTTCTTCTCGCCGGAGACCGCACCTTCACTTCACGGGTCTTGAACCCCGCCTCGACATGGACGCCCGCCGCCGCCATAGAATAGGTTTAGGTCGGGTTTTTTATTTTTTTGTCCTATAAAAGTTCGAATGTAATGAAAATCTGCCGTGTTTGCATTAATCTCGCCGGTGTATATGAACTTTCACAATAATATACATATTGTAGGAGTATTAGTAAGATGCTCGTATGCTGCACGGAAGATCAAGATCTTGTGGGAGAAAAGGATGAACGAGGGAAAGCCTTATCTCGCAAATGTGGAGAGGAGTGCGGTAAATTGTCATAGTTTCCTTCCTATCCGTTAGATATAGATCGGACGGCCTATATTGCAGGATGACAGCACACCATCATCACCAACTCTGCTTTTTATTGAACCGAGACAAATCTAAAAACCCAACTAAGCCAACCTCCCAAAGATATCGCTGGAAAAGACCCGCCGCTACTGCTTTAGTCGGGATTACCGGATTACTAGTAGTAGTATCGATGGATAGCGCAAGCAACATTTTTTTGAGGGGCGAAGCACCTAGTTTAAAAGGAAAAAGGCGGTACACTCACAAGACTTCGTCATGGTCGCATTGCACCCCACACACGCTCGTCCTGCACACGGCTCACGCGAACGGAACGCGCTCGCTTGCCTCTTCACCGACACGCCGGACTGCACTTGGAGAAACCGACCATGCGCTAAACTCCCCGCCCACCGCGAAAAATCCCCCCCCCCACACACAAAAATTCCCCAAATTCGATTCAACCGCCTTCGCCAAATATTGCCCAAACCCTCCCCGCCCCCTCCACTCCATTCGCCTCGCCAAAGCCGCCTCCCCATCAAGGCCGACACGCCAGCCGCTGTTCGTCGAGGGGACACACGGCGATCCTCTCGCCCCACAAGACGCTCGTCAGATCGCCGCCCCAGCCGCCGCCGCCACCTCTCGATACGTTTGTGGAGGCGACGGCGGTCAGCGCCGCCACCGCTAGCGACGTCAGGTGGAGACGCACGGCGTCAGCTTCTCCCACGGTACGCGATTCTAGACCGAGGCCCCGCTCATGTCGGTGTAGCGCTGAATGTTAGCTGATAGACGCTGTTAATCTCACTGTTTGCCGAAGTAGTTTACTGTCAATATGCTCTACTTAAGAAGCTTCCTTGCCCTGTTCTTCACTCAATCTGCTTAGCTGAGATGGCATGCCAAGGCCGATTAGTTGCTAAAATATCCTACCATATATTTATTGTGACATAGATTGCCATGGTCTAGTAGCCAATCTGTTAGGTGAAATAGCTCTCCACCGTTTTATACTCGATCTTTGTTGCTGCGATGGCCTTCGATAGTTTGATGGCTGTGTGCTCGGCCTCATTGACTGCTGAAACAGCCTGCCATAATTTAGCACTCAAATCTGTTTGCTGAATTAGCTTTACATATATTTCGTTACTTAGATCTGCTCGTCCAAATATCTTGCCATAGCTTTAGACATCGACTCTAGGTATTTTTTCCGGACTTCATAAAAAGCATATATGTTTTTCCTGTAATATCTAGTAGAAGAACTAATTTGTATGTTCTAATGATGGACATGACTTGATAACTTCGTCAAGATTCTCCGCTGCATATGTCGAGGGGTTGAAAACTTCATGAACTTTATCGAGCTGAGTACGGTGGTCCAAATCAGATGTGCTCGCCTGTAGCAGTTGTATGAATTCAGTTACAAGACCCCACCAACTGTGCAAAATCATCTACACTTGTATGGGATGTCGGTCACATATACTAGGTGGGTTCATCATGGTGAAGCTGTGAACGCCAATGTTATTGACTACGGGAAGCAGCAGATCACCATCTTGATCCGCCTCGATGCTCGTGTGGAAGAGGAGGAGGAGGTGGTGGTGGCGGAGCCAAGGAGTTTGACCAACATTGAAACAATGCTACGAAATGCTCGTGCATTCAAAGTGAACTTTCACCGCAGAAGAAAAACGGTGGGCCCGCATGTTGGAACAATGCAATGTTGCTGTCACCCTGTGAAATAAGTCACAAGATTCTCAGCTATGGTCACCTTTCTTCGTGTGAAGACATCTGAGCGGATGACCAACAAATCATTCGATGCGATGTTGGCTGCTTTCCGCAAATCTTTCCCAGACATGCCTCGAGCTGCCACACACCTACAAGAAATGAAGAATTTCCTTCGTGCAGTTGGAATTGGATATGATATGATCCATGTTTGTAAGAATAATTGTGTTCTGTTCTGGAAGGATTATGCCAACTTAAGTGAATGCCCAAAATGCAAATCATCAAGATGGAAAGATGGCGATGCTGTGAAGAGGGTTCCTCATAATGTTCTCGAGACATTTTCCAATTACACCAAGATTGCAGAGGTTGTTTCATGATGTGAAACAAGAGAGGATGTACTGTGGCATTCTAGGAACCAGGAGTACAGAGATCGAATGTAATGAGCCATCCATCTCATGGTAGTGAGTGGAAAAGCTTCAATGATAAACACAAAGAGTTTGTTGCTGACCCGAGAAACATTAGACTTGGCTTAGCTTCGATGGATTTAACCCATTTGGCCACCAGAGCGCCACATATAGCATGTGGCCAAGCTTGTTATCCTTACAACATGCCTCCAAATGTCTGCACCAAAGAATCAAACTACATGATGGCCTTGCTCATCCCAGGTCCAAAAAAACCTCGAAAGGATTTTGATTTGTTCATGGAGCCTCTTGTGGAGGAACTTCAACAGCTATGGAAGGGTGTTCTCACCGAGACCTATATAGCAGCCCACCAGCTGATTTCTTTCAAGGTTGTTGTAATTTGGTGCATCCATGATTATCCGCTTTGGGCACTATGTCGTAGGCTAATGACACATGGTTACAATGCATGTGTTCACCAGACAGAATCCTGTCATACGCAATACTTAGCAAGATCTGTTACATTGACACCGCCGCTTCCTTGCCAAGGACAAGCCGCATCCTAGAAAATGCCAAAGACATGTGTTCAATGCAAAGCATGAAAACCATGATGCGCCAAAGAGGCTCACCGATGAGTTGCAAGTGGAATTAGAGAAGGTCAGTATATTACACCGTGAAACCATCCCGTAATGGTAGCGGAAAAGGAAGCATGGCACGGTAGAAGAGAGATTATTGTTTACCCGCAGTCCACTTTGTGGGACTTGGAGTATTGGAAAGATTTGGATCTCGCGGATAATCTTGATGTGATGCACATCGAGAAAAATATATGTGACAACATTATCGCACACTTCTTAACATTGAAGGCAAGACGAAAGATACCTTAAAATCTAGGATTGATTTGACACACCGGTATCGAAAGGATTTGCAGTGCAAGATGAAGGTAAACCACGGATATGGCACCACTGGTACGCCTTGGACAAGGTAAAAGAAAAGAATTCATGAGGTCCTGTCACATGTGAGATTCCCACATGGATTTGCTTCCAACCCTGAAAGGAGAGTCAGGCAGATGGAAACAAGGTACAAGGGTTGAAAACTCATGATTGCCACGCCCTACTTCAAAGGGTTTTACCGTTATCCTTAGAGGATTGGGCCGCCTGACTTATACAGAGCAGCTTGCAGAGTTGGGACAATTCTTCGTGGAACTCTCGCAGAGAAATATCAGATAGATGCTTTGGAGCCGCCTTAGAGACAAGATACCAACTATCCTATGCGACCTTGAGAAGATATATCCTCCAAACTTCTTTGATGTGATGGTGCATTTGGCTGTTCATCTACCCGATGAGGCACTACTTAGAGGTCCAAGACAAGATGGCTGGATGTACCCTATTGAAAGGCGGCTAGGCACTTTCAAGGGCTATGTTAGGAACAGAGCTAGACCCAAGGGTTCCATTGCAGAGGCCTACATTGCTACAGAAGTTGCTGACATTCTGCTCAAAATACATTGAAACAAATTGATCAGCTTAGCAAAGAGGTGGGTGAAGACAATCCGGCTCAATGTTTTCGATTATTCTATTCGAAAGTTACAGGAAGAGTCGACAAGAGGACAAACCTAAAGATTTGGACAAAATGGTTTGGTATGTGTTGAATAACTGTCCCGAGATACTACCTTATATCAAGTAAGTGCAAGATCGCAGCTTATACATCGTAATCTACTAAACTTGCAGCACATTCTTATATATTTAGATGTTTGACGCGATCACTATGTTGTGCAAGATCTACAAAGAGGAGTTATCGCCGAAAATCCAAGAAACATTGACAAACCGGTTATGGCAGGATTTATAAATGGTTCAAGAACCATGTAAGCTTTTGAAGTGCATCGCAGCTTTTTTAATATATTGAGTACATAAGATGATCAGCTTGTCTATTTTCTAACCATAGGTTAAGAAGATGCGGAGGATGGGCAGGCAGTTGATGATGCCCTTTACTCACTAGCAATGGGTCCCATACTGGTAAGACATTATGAATCTTGCGTTGTTGGAGATGTGCGCTACAACACCCTTTGCATGAGACGAAGGCAGAAGACACAAAACAGTGCCATCATGAGCACGGATACGATGACAAAGAGACAACTGAAATGTATGCTAACATAACAGTATATTGTTCAGGCAGCAGATATCTCCGCCGAGGATCATCGGTGTGGTTCTCAGTCAGTTGTTGGTATAACCTGTTTTCCGTGATCGCAAAACCCGTGAGCTGATGATTATTTCAAATCCATCAATGTCAAGGCGGCGATCGCACCAACGAGCCTTTTATTTTGGCAAATCAAGCAACACAGATATTTTTCTTGGAAGACACATTTGCACGAAGCGATGACCGGAGAGTATTGCAAAGGTTTGAGCAGAGGAATTCGCTTAATGAAGTTGCACAACAAGATGATGCTTACAC
>JAHIAM010003559.1:0-101912 GCA_021605205.1 Aegilops longissima | reverse complement strand
CTCGATTGACTCAAGCTATGGCACTCCATAATTTCAAACAAGGGCATGGATGGATAGAGCAAGACATGTAGAACAAAAAATCTCATCAAGTATCTCAAAATATGCATGGATCTCTCTCAGAAGCGCCAAGTTAACATGGCATAAAATTATCAGCAAAACAGGGGCTGAAATCAGCAACATCATGAAGCCTAGTTTGCATGCTTGTGCTAGTCACCAAATTGATCACAAAAATGCATAGAAAGCACCACTGTAAAGATGGCATGGCATATTACAAAACACATGTAGGACTCAAGTTCATAGGGTGTAACACCCCGGAAGTAACTTTCCATATTTGTAACTCCAACTCTTGTCATTTTCGGCATTGTGATATGATATTCCCTCCGTGGTTGGGTTTTCTTCATTTTGCATTTTGTCCATGTCATGCATGTTATATCATGTCATCATGTGCATCGCATTTGCATACGTGTTCGTCTCATGATTCCGAGCATTTTTCCCGTTGTCCGCTTTTGCAATCCCAAGCACTCCTATCTCCCCGGCGCCCTTTTACGCTTTTTCCGTGTGCGGGTACTAAACCTTCTCGAATGGACCGAGGTTTGTCTAGTGGCCTTGGTATACCACCCAGAGACCACCGGTCAAGTTTCGGTCATTTGGAGCTCGCTTGGTACTCCAACGGTTAACCGCACTCTCGCAAAGGCCTCTTTTAAGTTGCAGCCCAACACCCCTTCAAAACAGCCCAATAACCCATCTAAGTCACTTCCATGCTCTCCGCTGCTCGATCACGATCGTGGGGGCGAAAACTACACCTCATTTGGACTCTCCTAGCTCCCTCTATGCCTATTTAAACACCTCCCCGACAATCTCGCATCAATTTCCCTAACCCTAAAATATCCACTTACGCCACCGACACGTCCGGCGAGCCGGACGCGTCCGCTTCGCCGCCTCGCCAACTGGAGCCGCTTATGGCACCCGGCCGCCGCCGCCGCCGCCCGGCCATGAGCCTCCCGGCCACCTCCGCTCAGACGCCCATTTCGAAGGCCTCTCGCCGCCTCGGCCTCACTGAGCTCCGCCCTGCCGCCGTTTTCCTCCTGGCGGCTGCCACACAGACTGCCGGCAAGGCACAGACTGCCGCCCTCGCTGCTGCCGGACTCAAGGCTGCTTCCCACCGGCTGCTGGCCACCGGCCTGCCGCTGCCATCGGGCCTCGTCCGCTGCCTCCGCCGCCCTCCGCCACCGGAGCTGCCGCCGCCCGCCGCCTATGATCCCGATCGGATCGGATCTCGAGCAACCGAGCCGCTGACTTCTCCCCTCACTTTTTCTTCTAAGTCCTCAATCTCATGATATTTTGTGTCATTTTCAAAGTGGTGTATCTTTGCATCTGTAGATCCATTTTGTGCGTATAATATGTCAAAATGTTTGCCTAGAAGAGTAGATCATTTCATCTCATTGAATCATTTTTATTTGAGCTCATCTTGATGCCCGAAATGCTGTTGGAAGAGTGCTATGTGATGTTAGTTTCTGTTTCGTAACAGAACTTGCACTTTTGTTATTTTTGCCATGATTATTGTGTGCACCCTATGAATTTGAGTCCTACATGTGTTTTGAAATATGCCATGCCATCTTTCCAGGGGTATATGCCATGTATTTTTGTGATCTATGTGGTGACTAGCACAAGCATGCAAAGTAGGTGTCCTGATGTTGCTGATTTCAGCCCTGTTTTAGCTGATTTTGATGCCATGTTAACTTGATGATTCCAAGAGATCTATGCATATTTTGAGATACTTCAGTAAGGATGTTTTGTTAAGCATGTCTTGCTCTATCCATCCATGCCCTTGTTTGCAATTATGGAGTGCCATAGCTTGAGTCAATCGAGCTCTACTTTTGCTATCAAATGTTTCCTGGCAGATTTGTTTACATGTTATTCAATTTTGCCAAGGTTGTTGTGGTTGATCCATGTATGATATGTTATTGTTCTTGCCATGTATGTCTTCTATGCCATGTCTTCTTGATGTATGTATGCTTAGTTTATCATATAAGGCTCTGTAGTGAGTGCATTGAGCTTGTAAACATGCCTACTTGTTGTCAGTTTTTGACATGCCATGTTGCTGAATCTTTTAACGAAACTTTCAATATTGACATGGGTGTTACTATATTTTCTGATCCTTTTTGGCTTATGGTCAGTAAGGGACTTTTGTTCTATGATTTGAGTAGATTCATGCCATGCCTTGTTTTGCTATTTTAAGTTCCTGTAGCATGTAGTTTTGCTGCTCTGAACATTGCAACCTGATGCTGTTTTTGCCATGTCCAGCCTGATATTTTGTGCACTTTTGCCATGTTTGTTTGAACCTGTTATGATGTGAACTAGCCGTAGATCAGTGCTCATCTTTTGTCGAGCATCTTGTGTAGATCACTGCCATATACTTTGTTGGTACGTTTGGGTGCAGTAGCTTAATTATTTGTTGCTTGCTAAGTGGCATCATGCTGTTAATGGCAGATTTGTGCCATTCTTGTTTTGCTTGTCATTTCCAAACCGTGCATCCGATTCCGTGATCTTTATATCGATTTCAACCAAATCATCTCATCTTTCCAGTGGCATACTTGGTTTGCCAAGTTGATGCCTGGTTCATCATTTTCCTTCCGAGCGCACGTACGCATTGCATATCGCATCTCGCATATCATGCCATGTTTTGCATCATGTTGATTGTGCATTGCACCGTGATTTATTGTGGTTCCTTTGTTTGTGTTGTTGCTTTGGGTAGAGCCGGAGACGAGTACGTGAACGAGGAACCTGTTGAGAACGCTTACGAGGATCAAGCTTTCGACAACTCGAGAACATTGCGCAAGATGACCATACCCTCAAATCACTTCTATCTTTGCTATGCTAGTTGCTCGCTTTTTGCTATGCCTATGCTGCGATGCCTACCACTTGCTATATCATGCCACCCATATTGCCATGTCAGCCCCTAACCATCCTTTCCTAGCAAACCGCTGATTGGCTATGTTACCGCTTGCTCAGCCCTCTTATAGCGCTGCTAGTTGCAGTGAAGTCAAGTTTGTTCCTTGTTGAACATGGAGATGTTGTTCCTTTTGGAACATGTTTACTTGTTGGGGATATCACAATATATATCTGCTATAATTAATACATCTATATACTTGGTAAAGGGTGGAAGGCTCGCCTTATGCCCGGTGTTTTGTTCCACTCTTGCCACCCTAGTTTCCGCCATACCGTGTTATGTTCCTTGATTTTATGCTCTTACACGGTTGGGTGATTTATGGGACCCCTTGACAGTTCGCTTTGAATAAGACTCGCCCAAAGAAGGCCCAACATTGGTTTTACCATTTGCCACCTAAGCCTTTTTTCCCCGGTTTTCGCGAGCCCGAGGGTCATCTTTATTTTAACCCCTGACCAGTGCTCTTCGAAAGTGCTGGTCCAACCGGTAGATCATGGGCCACCACGGGCAACTCGAGGGCTGGTTTTACTCGTAGGCTGACCTATCCGGATGTGCCCTGAGAACGAGATATGTGCAGCTCCTATCGGGATTTGTCGGCACAATCGGGTGGTTTTGCTGGTCTTGTTTTATTGCTGTCGAAATGTCTTGTAGTCCGGATTCCGAGATTGATCGGTCTTCCCGTAGAAGGAATATCCTTCGCTGACCGTGAGAGCTTATAATGGGCTGTTGGGACACCCCGCAGGTAATATCTTTCAAAGCCGTGCCCATGTTATGAGGCAGATGGGAATTTGTTAATGTCCGTTGTAGAAAACCCGGTTGACCTCAAATAAAATACACATCAACCGCTGGTGTAACTGTGATGGTCTCTTCTCGGCAGAGTCCGGAAGTGAACATGGTGTTGGAGTTATGTCCGACGAAGTAGTTCAGATCACTTCTTGATCGCTACTAGTTTCACGACCGTGCTTTGCTCCTCTTCTCGCCTCTCTTTTGCGATGTAGCCACCATATATGCTAGTCGCTTGCTGCAGCTCCACTTTACTACTCGTCCTTCCTATAAGCTTAAATAGTCTTGATCTCGCGGTGTGAGATTGCTGAGTCCCCGTGACTCACAGATACTTCCAAAACAGTTGCAGTGCCGACGATGCCAAGTAGGTGACTCAACCGAGCTCAAGTGGAGTTCGACGAGGAACGTGGTTGTTACTATGTGTCTTTTCCCGATGATCAGAGTGGTGCTCAGCTTGGGACGATCGGGATCCGTGTAGCATTTGGGGTATCTTCTTTTATTTTGGTTCCGTAGTCGGACCTTGAGTGTACTTTGAATGATGGATGTTTATTTATGTATTGTGTGAAGTGGCGATCGTAAGCCAACTATGTATCTCTTTCCTTATTTATTACATGGGTTGTGTGAAGATTACCTCACTTATGACATTGCTTTCAATGCGGTTATGTTTCTAAGTCGTGCCTCGACACGGGAGATATAGCCGCATCGGGGCGCTATGTTGGTAATCGAGCCTTCCCGACTTAGGAGCCCCTACTTGATTGTTTGTCATGCGTTGTTGAGTCTAGAATGGAAAATGTTTTGAGTCTTAGGATTATATATATCGGAGAGTAGGATTCTTTTACTCCCCAGTCCTTCTCGCCGCCTCGGTGAGGTATCCCGACGAGAGTTTTGACTCTCCTCTTCTCAAATTTCACTAATTTTTTTTAGGATCACGTGGGTATCTTGGAATCGTTCGATGGTTTTGTGACGAGAACATTGTTCTTGGTGCCTCCCGACATTTAGGGTTGTGGCAGTGTCCCGGGAGTTGAGCTCCGAGGTGTTGTCGCCACAATTTTATCGCTGCGCTCGAATACCGAGTTTTGCCGACATCGAAATCTCTTTTGTGCAGTTGTTGGTGAGATAACCCGATAGCCCAAAGATCGTGGCGAAAAGGGAGTATTGCCATGACTTGTATAACGGATGTTTTTCAAGGTCGAGGTACACGATTTCCGAGGATTTCTTGGTTATGTGTTGACGGATGGATACAATGGATCTAGGTATTGTTAGTTTGGGTGATATATTTTGTGTCCCCAGTATCCCCAACACCGATTGCATAACCGTAAAGTTTCGAGAGTTTATAGGTGGGAATTCTAGTAGCTTACGTGATTTCTTTCCGATGATGTATGATTTGAGATTGGGGTTCAACGCCTAGTGGTCCGCCCATTCACGGTCGATTTACAAAGGGTCGCGAGACGCCTTAAAGAATCCTTGGCTATGCTGATTCGGGACGCCTTGTTTGTCATTCATGACGCCCGCTATACGTCAGGTCCGTGTGGGCCCCACCACTAACACTTTGGGCGTAAATTCTATCATGTGTTTGTTCCGCTCATTCTAGAAGCCAATCTTTTGTTTTCAGCCAGATATTCGAATTGTTTCTAAGATGATGTTGTTTCCATATCTTTATCTAAGTGGCTTCTCACCTTAATGGACGGTGATGATTAACTTTGAATTCATTCGCTCATTCTTGTTCAATGTTTATTGTGAAGACTATATGTTGCAATTTCTATCCGCTGATTCTACTTATCTTTTGTCTATCAAAGGACTAACGGATGTCACCTCTTCAGATGGCTCCGCCAACGCTGCCTCAATCCGGATCGCAATGATGGGGATCACGAACCTCCACCTCCACCTCCACCTCCGCCTCCAGAGGCTCGGCAAGCTATCATGGCAGCCACCAATGCCAATGCTCGATGATTTTGCAGCTCTTGCAAGAACGCATCAGGGCAAGGCAATCAAGGAAATCAAGGTCAAGGCAACAATCAGCCGCACTTTGCTACTCTCACCGGGCCTCGCTAATCAGTCAAGTCTTTCAGCTTCGTGTCGAGGCCACAGACGCCGACGATTGGTTAGTGGACATCTGCAAGCATTTTGATTGTAGCAATGTCGACCTGAGGACTTTGTCAAGTTTGCATCGCTTCAACTCAAGGATCAAGTCTGAGTGGTACCAAAGAATACAAAGATTCCAGAGGAGGTCGTGTCATTACTCGGGATGAGTTCCGCCGAGATTTCAGAGCTCATCACATTCAAAAGTGTTGTTGAGAGCAAGCGTGAGGAGTTCCGCAATCTCAAGCAAGGCATCATGTCTGTCTATCAATACAATATCCAGTTCCTGTGGCTCGCTTGCTTTGCTAAGCAAGACGCACTGATGAAAAGAGTATGATCTATCAATTCAGAGGTGGTCTGAGAGAAGATCTGCAATTAGCTCTTGTGCTTTTTGAGCCAGATAAGTATGATGATTTCTACAACATGGCTTTGAAGCAAGAAGCTGCCCAGCTCAAATGTGAGGCTTCTAAGAAGAGAATCAGGGATGCAGTTCAGTCTTCTTCTTCCTCTCAAGTGGCAGCTAAGCAGCAGAAGTTCTACCTTCCTCCTCCGCTCACACCCTTTATCGCCAGAAGAACTCAGTGGCCGTGGATCTTCCCACCCACCCAACCCAAGCTATCGTAACAAGTCTAATTCTCAAGCTCCAAGGTCAAGTGCAACTTACCACCGTCCGCCTCCGAGGTGACTTGCAACAAATGTCAGCAGAAGGTCACTATGCTAACAAGTGCTTCAACCAGAGGCGCCTTCCGCCTCCTCCTCCGTGAAATCTTCCAGCAATGCAAAGGTCAAGCATAATCCCAAGTTTGCAAAGGTCAATATGATGAATGCAGCTCAAGTAGAGGATTCTTCTGATGTGATCATGGGTAATCTTCTTGTTAATGATATTCCTGCAAAAGTCTTATTTGATACTGGTGCATCGCATTGTTTCATGTCAAGACCGTTTTTGCCAAGCATGATTTCACTTCGGAATTCTTGGTTAAACCTCTAGCAATTGTTTCTCCGGCAAGCATATGAGTTCTAGCTTGGTGGTTCCGAATGTCGGTATCAAGATGGGCGATTATAGATTTCTTTCTAAACCAATTGTTCTTGGTGACTCGGATATTGATCTTATTCTCGGATGGATCGGCTTTATCAAAGACAAAGCTCAGCTTGATTGTGCCGATGTGAAATTCAATTGACTCACTCTTCTAATGATGTGATCATCTATGCCGCCGTGATGAAACCATTCGGTTGTTTTCTCTCAATGAGAAGGGCGAATTGATGCTATCTCTCGATTCCAAATGCTTGTGAGTACCAAGATGTCTTTCCGTAAGAGCTTTCGGTATGCCTCCTCATCGCCGCTTGAGTTCGTTATCGATCTTGAGCCCGCATCGAACCCGCTTGCAAGCCGCCCATACAAGCTTGGACCTGATGAGCTGAAGGAATTGAAGAAGCAGCTCGATGAACAAGAGCGTCTGGTTTGATCGACCGAGTTCATCTCCTTGGGGTTGTGGTGTTCTTTTGTCCGAAGAAGGATGGCACGGACCGACTTTTGCGCCGACATCGCCCATTGAATAAGAAGACAATCAAGAACAAGTATCCACTTCCCAACATCAATGAGCTTTTCGAGCAACTCAAAGGTGCTACAAGTGTTCTCCAAGCTTGACCTTTGTATGGGGTATCATCGATTCGATTCGTGAACAAGATATTCCCAAGACAAAGATTCGTAACAAGCTTTGGTTCTTATGAATATACTGTCATGTCTTTCGCCTTGTCAATGCTCCTCCAACATTCTCTCGATGATGAACTTCATTTTCAACCCCTACACCAATGAATTCGCTTTGGTCTATCTTGATGATATTTTGGTCTTCCCAAGAATAAGAAGGATCATGCCAAACATTTGCGATTGGTGCTAGACAAGCTCGAGAGTATCAATTCTATGCTAAGTTCTCCAAATGTGAATTTTGGCTTGATGAAGTGCTTTATCTTGGTCATATCATCTCCGCCAAGGGCATCGCAGTTAATCCCGAGAAGGTGTCCGCAATTGTGAATTGGGAACCTCCTCGTATGTCAAGCAGCTCCGCAGTTTTCTTGGTCTTGCAAGCTATTGTCAAGATTCGTTGAGAACTTCTCCAAGATTGCAAAGCCTCTTTCCAACCTTCTCCGTAAGCATGTGAAGTATGTCCGTCTCCTAATGTGACGTTGCTTTCAATACTCTCAAAGAGAAACTCGTCACAGCCCCTGCCTTGACTCCTCCCGATGAATCCAAGCCATTTGAAGTTTTCTGTGATGTTTCTCTTCAAGGTCTCGTGCTGTGTTAATGCAAGAGAAGAGAGTTGTGGCTTATACCTTTCGCCATTGAAGCCTAACGAGAAGAACTACCCCACTCACGATCTTGAGTTGGCGGCAGCTTGTCCATGCATTGATAACGTGGAGACATCTCTTGTTGGGAAGGAAAGTGGACATTTTCACCGATCACAAGAGTCTCAAGTACATCTTCACCCAGCCCAACCTCAACCTCAAAGCAGACTCGATGGGTCGAAATGATTCAAGAGTACAACCCAAGTATTGAATATACTCCGGCAAGGCCAATGTCATTGCAGATGCTTTGAGCAGGAAAGCTTATCGCAACAGCCTAATCCTCAAGCCTTTTCACCGGATCTCGTGAAGCTTTCCGCAAGCTGAATCTTCAAGTTGTTCCTCAAGGCTTTCTTGCCAACCTCATAGTCTCTCCTACTTTGGAAGATCAGATTTGTGAGGCTCAACTTCTGGATACCATGGTGAAAAGGTGAAACGTGGTATCGACAAGGGCATTTCCAAGTACAAGTGCTTCCACGTTGATGACAAAGATACTCTTTCTTTGAGGACCGGATTGTGGTTCCTAAGGGTGATCTCGAGAAAAGTCATTATGAACGAGGCTCACAATTCGCTTCTATCCATTCATCCCGAAGTACGAAGATGTACCATGACCTCAAGCAGTCATATTGGTGGACTCGAATGAAGCGAGAAATTGCTCAATTCAGAATGAATGTGATGTCTGCAGAAGAGTGAAAGGTAACACCAAAGACCAGCTGGTCTCCTCCAACCTCTTGCTATTCCTGAATGGAAGTTTGATCATATTGAAATGGACTTCGTGACTGGCTTTCCAAAGTCCAAGCGTGGAAATGATGCTATCTTCGTTGTCATTGACAAGCTTACTAAAGTGGCTCATTTTCTTCCTATCAAAGAATCCATCACAGCAGCTCAGCTTGGCGAGCTATACACCTCCAGATTGTCTCCTTGCACGGCATTCCACAAGTGATCTCTTCTGCACCGTGGCAGCATCTTTACCTCCAAATTTTGGGATTCTTTTCGAAGGCCATGGGCACCAACATTCGCTTTCAAAGACAGCTTTCCATCCTCAAACAAGTGGCCAAGTTGAGCGAGTAAATCAAATCCTTGAAGATATGCTCGTGGCTTGTGTCATTTCTTTCGGTATGAAGTGGAAGATTGTCTTCCATATGCCGAAGTTCTCCTACAACAACAGCTTCCAAGCGAAGTTCGGCAAGGCCCCATTCGAAATTTCTATGGCGTAAAGTGCCGACTCTCTCAATTGGTCCGAGACAGTGAACGCCAACTTCTTGGCAATGACTTGATCACGTATGTAAGAAATGTGCCAAGTCATTCGTGAGAATCTCAAAGCCGCCGCAATCGCACTGTAAGAGCTATTATGATGATAAGCACCATGATGTGGCTTTTGAAATCGGAGACCATGTCTACCTCCGTCTCTCCAATGAAAGGCACTCGCCGCTCGTATCAAAGGAAGCTTGCCCCTAGATACGTGGGTCCTTTCAAGATCATTGGGAAAAGAGGCGATCTCGCCTATCAACTTGAGCTTCCATCCAACTTTGCAAATGTGCACGATGTGTTTCACGTGTCACAGCTTCGCAAGTGCTTCAAGACTCCTGAACGCACTATCAACTTCAAGAGATTGACCTTCAAGAAGATCTCTTATCATGAGCACCCGCTGCTATTCTTGAAGAAACCGAGCGCAAGACTCGCAACAAGTCAATCAAATTCCTGAAAGTGAAGTGGTCACACCATTCCGACCGAAGCTACCGGAGCGCGAGGATCACCTCCGTTCCGAATATCCGAGTTCTTTCAGTCCTAGATCTCGGACGAGATCCTCTTGTAGTGGTGGAGTGTTGTAACACCCCGAAGTAACTTTCCATATTTGTAACTCCAACTCTTGCCATTTTCGCATTGTGATATGATATTCCTCCGTGGTTGGGTTTTCTTCATTTTGCATTTTGTCCATGTCATGCATGTTATATCATGTCATCATGTGCATCGATTTGCATACGTGTTCGCCTCATGATTCCGAGCACTTTTCCCGTTGTCCGCTTTGCAATCCGCACTCCTATCTCCCCGGCGCCCCTTTTACGCTTTTTCCGTGTGCGGGTACTAAACCTTCTCGAATGGACCGAGGTTTGTCTAGTGGCCTTGGTATACCACCAGACCACCGGTCAAGTTTCGGTCATTTGGAGCTCGCTTGGTACTCCAACGGTTAACCGCACTCTCGCAAAGGCCTCTTTTAAGTTGCAGCCCAACACCCTTCAAAACAGCCCAATAACCCATCTAAGTCACTTCCATGCTCTCCGTCGCTCGATCACGATCGTGTGGGCGAAACTACACCTCATTTGACTCTCCTAGCTCCCTCTATGCCTATTTAAACACCTCCCCAAAATCTCTGGATCAATTCCCCTAACCCTAAAATATCCACTCCGCCGCGGACACGTCCGGCGAGCCGGACGCGTCCGCCTGCCGCCGCCCGGTCAACTGGAGCCGCCACGGCACCTGCCGCCGCCTCCGCCGCCCCGCTTGAGTTCTCCGGCTGCCCTCCGGCCCGACGCCGCCACGCCTTCGAAGGCCTCACGGCCGCTTTCCTCCTCGGAGCTCCGCCATTGCCTCTTCCTGCCGGCGCCACAGACTGCCTGGCGCCGCCACCAGACTGCCCGCCTCGCCGCCGGACCTCAAGGCGCGCGCGCCCACCGGCTGGCCACCGCCGCCTCACGGGCCACCGGGCCTGCTGCCGCTCCGCCGCCCCTCCGCGCCGCCTCCCCTCCGCCACCGAGCTGCTGCCAGCCGCCGCCACGCCCACGATCCCGATCGGATCGGATCTGAGCAACCGAGCCGCTGACTTCTCCCCTCACTTTTTCTTCTAAGATCTCAATCTCATGATATTTTGTGTCATTTTCAAAGTGGTGTATCTTTGCATCTGAGATCCATTTTATGCGTATAATATGTCAAAATGTTCGTCTCAAGAGTAGATCATTTCAACTCATTGCATCATTTTCATTTGAGCTCATATTGATGCCCGAAATGCTGTTGGAAGAGTGCTATGTGATGTTAGTTTCTGTTTCTTAACAGAACTTGCACTTTTGTTATTTTTGCCATGATTATTGTGTGCACCCTATGAATTTGAGTCCTACATGTGTTTTGAAATATGCCATGCCATCTTTCCAGGGGTATATGCCATGTATTTTTGTGATCTATGTGGTGACTAGCACAAGCATGCAAAGTAGGTGTCCTGATGTTGCTGATTTCAGCCCTGTTTTAGCTGATTTTGATGCCATGTTAACTTGATGATTCCAAGAGATCTATGCATATTTTGAGATACTTCAGTAAGGATGTTTTGTTACATGTCTTGCTATATCCATCCATGCCCTTGTTTGCAATTATGGAGTGCCATAGCTTGAGTCAATCGATCTCTACTTTTGCTATCAAATGTTTCCTGGCAGATTGTTTACATGTTATTCAATTTTGCCAAGGTTGTTGTGGTTGATCCGTGTATGATATGTTATTGTTCTTGCCATGTATGTCTTCTATGCCATGTCTTCTTGATGTATGTATGCTTAGTTTATCATATAAGGCTCTGTAGTGAGTGCATTGAGCTTGTAAACATGCCTACTTGTTATCAGTTTTGACATGCCATGTTGCTGAATCTTTTAATGAAACTTTCAATATTGACATGGGTGTTACTATATTTTTGATCCTTTTGGCTTATGGTCAGTAAGGGACTTTTGTTCTATGCTTTGAGTAGATTCATGCCATGCCTTGTTTTGCTATTTTAAGTTCCTGTAGCATGTAGTTTGTTGCTCTGAACATTGCAACCTGATGCTGTTTTTGCCATGTCCAGCCTGATATTTTGTGCACTTTTGCCATGCTTGTTTGAACCTGTTATGATGTGAACTAGCCGTAGATCAGTGCTCATCTTTTGTCGAGCATCTTGTGTAGATCACTGCCATATACTTTGTTGGTACGTTTGGGTGCAGTAGCATAATTATTTGTTGCTTGCTAAGTGGCATCATGCTGTTAATGGCAGATTTGTGCCATTCTTGTTTTGCTTGTCATTTCCAAACCGTGCATCCGATTCCGTGATCTTTATATCGATTTCAACCAAATCATCTCATCTTTCCAGTGGCATACTTGGTTTGCCAAGTTGATGCCTGGTTCATCATTTTCCTTCCGGAGCGCACATACGCATTGCATATCGCATCTCGCATATCATGCCATGTTTTGCATCATGTTGATTGTGCATAGCACCGTGATTTATTGTGGTTCCTTTGTTTGTGTTGTTGCTTTGGTTAGAGCCGGGAGACGAGTATGTGAATGAGGAACCTGTTGAGAATGCTTACGAGGATCAAGCTTTCGACAACTCTGAGAACATTGCAGGCAAGATGACCATACCCTCGAAATCACTTCTATCTTTGCTATGCTAGCTGCTCGCTCTTTTGCTATGCCTTTGCTGCGATGCCTACCACTTGCTATATCATGCCACCCATATTGCCATGTCAGCCCCTAACCATCCTTTCCTAGCAAACCGCTGATTGGCTATGTTACCGCTTTGCTCAGCCCTCTTATAGCGCTGCTAGTTGCGGTGAAGTCAAGTTTGTTCCTTGTTGAACATGGAGATGTTGTTCCTTTTGGAACATGTTTACTTGTTGGGGATATCACAATATATATCTGCTATAATTAATACATCTATATACTTGGTAAAGGGTGGAAAGCTCGGCCTTATGCCCGGTGTTTTGTTCCACTCTTGCCACCCTAGTTTCCGCCATACCGTGTTATGTTCCTTGATTTTATGCTCTTACACGGTTGGGTGATTTATGGGACCCCTTGACAGTTCGCTTTGAATAAGACTCGCCCAAAGAAGGCCCAACATTGGTTTTACCATTTGCCACCTAAGCCTTTTTCCCCGGTTTTCGCGAGCCCGAGGGTCATCTTTATTTTAACCCCTGACCAGTGCTCCTTCGAGTGCTGGTCCGAACCGGCAGATCATGGGGCCACCACGGGCAACTCGAGGGCTGGTTTTACTCAGAGGCTGACCTATCCGGTGTGCCCCGAGAACGAGATGTGCAGCTCCTATCGGGATTTGTCGGCACAATCGGGTGGTTTTGCTGGTCTTGTTTTATTGCTGTCGAAATGTCTTGTAGTCCGGGATTCCGAGATTGATCGGTCTTCCCAGTAGAAGGAATATCCTTCGCTGACCGTGAGAGCTTATAATGGGCTGTTGGGACACCCCGCAGGTAATATCTTTCAAAGCCGTGCCCGTTATGAGGCGATGGGAATTTGTTAATGTCCGTTGTAGAAAACCCGTTGACCTCAAATAAAATACACATCAATCAAGTGTGTAACTGTGATGGTCTCTTCTCGGCGGAGTCCGGAAGTGAACACGGTGTTGGAGTTATGTCCG
Organism: Aegilops longissima; assembly: GCA_021605205.1. NCBI lineage: Eukaryota > Viridiplantae > Streptophyta > Magnoliopsida > Poales > Poaceae > Aegilops > Aegilops longissima. The sequence continues at coordinate 88,386 of JAHIAM010003559.1, read as the reverse complement.
ACGAAGTAGTTCAGATCACTTCTTGATCGCTACTAGTTTCACGACCGTGCTTTGCTCCTCTTCTCGCCTCTTTTGCGATGTAGCCACCATATATGCTAGTCGCTGTCGCAGCTCCACTTTACTACTCTGTCCTTCCTATAAGCTTAAATAGTCTTGATCTCGCGGGTGTGAGATTGCTGAGTCCCCGTGACTCACAGATACTTCCAAAACAGTTGCAGGTGCCGACGATGCCAGTGCCGGTGACTCAACCGAGCTCAAGTGGAGTTCGACGAGGAACGTGGTCGTTATTATGTGTCTTTTCCCGATGATCAGTGAGTGGTGCCCAGCTGGGACGATCGGGATCTGTGTAGCATTTGGGGTATCTTATTTTATTTTGGTTCCGTAGTCGGACCTTGAGTGTACTTTGAATGATGGATGTTTATTTATGTATTGTGTGAAGTGGCAATCAGAAGCCAACTATGTATCTCTTTCCTTATTTATTACATGGGTTGTGTGAAGATTACCTCACTTGCGACATTGCTTTCAATGCGGTTATGCTCTAAGTCGTGCTCGACACGGGGAGATATAGCCGCATCGGGCGCTATATAGGGTGCACACATCTATCATGGCAAAATGACAAAAGTGCATGTTCGATAAGAATTGAAACTAACATCACATAGCACTCTTCCAACAGCATTTCGGGCATCAAGATGAGCTCAAATGAAAATTATGCAATGAGATGAAATGATCTACTCTTCGAGACGAACAATTTGACATATTATACGCACGAAACGGCGCTACGGATGCAGAGTTATGACATGATGAAAATGCATGAAAATTACAGCAGATAAATGACTTAGATGAAATCCGGGGCTCGGGGAAAGTCAACCTAGGGCACGCGAACCGAGGCGGCGGCGGATCTTGCCGGAGAACGGCCGGAGGGGGGTTGGAGGAGGCGGCCCCGGCTCGGATCTCGCCGGATCCGGCCGGCGGCGAGCTGGGAAGACGGCGGGCGGGAGGCGGCTCACAGGGCGGCGGGCCAGGGGGCTGGCCCAGCATGGGAGGCGAAGGGGCACAAGGGCGAAGGGGCGGCGGGCGGGCGACAGGAGGCGGGCGGCGCACCGAGGGAGGAGCGGGAGGTGCGGGAGGTGGCGACTGGCTCGGGGCCCTCCTCGGCCCGGCGGCCAAGCGGGGGCGGGCGGCGGGCCTCGCCCATGGGACAGGTGGCAGGATGGGAGTGGGGCTGGAAGTGTCCGCGCCGACGGACAATGTCCGCGCCAACAGGACGAAAGGGGACTAGGGTTAGGGGAATAGACCGCGAATTTCGAGGAGGGGGGCTATTTATAGATAGAGGGAGCTAGGAGAGTCCAAATGGGGTGCGGTTTCCGGCCACGCGATCGTGATCGAACGACCGAGAGCATGGAGGGGAGTTTGCTGGGTTTTGGGCCACTTTGAAGGTGTTGGGCTGCACACAAAGAGGATTTTATGGTTACCCGTTAACCGTTGAGTACCAACGACTCTCAAATGGCACGAAACTTGTCAGGCGGTCTACCGGTGCTATACCAAGGCCGCTTGACAAATCTCGGTCCATTCCGAGACCGTTTAACACCCGCACACGAAAAGAGGTAATAGGGAGCGCCGGGGGACATAGGAGTGCCGGATTGCAAAACGGACAAAGGGGAAAGTGCTCGGATGCATGAGACGAACACGTATGCAAAATGAAATGCACATGATGACATGAGAAAAATGCAGATGATGACATGGCAAAGTGCAACACGCAAGCAAAAGACATGGCAAAGACAACGAACAATTGGCAGACACCTGGCGCATCGAATCCGGGGCGTTACAGAGATTGAATTAGGTATTGAGATACCGACGATCGAATCTCGGGCAAGTGACATAGCGATGACAAAGGGAACAACGTATGTTGTTATGCGGTTTGACCGATAAAGATCTTTGTAGAATATGTGGGAGCCAATATGAGCATCCAGGTTCCACTATTGGTTATTGACCGGAGACGTGTCTCGGTCATGTCTACATAGTTCTCAAACCCGTAGGGTCCGCACGCTTAAAGTTCGGTGACGATCGGTATTATGAGTTTATGTGATTTGATGTACCGAAGGTAGTTCAGAGTCCCGGATGAGATCGGGGACATGACGAGGAGTCTCGAAAAGGTCGAGAAGTAAAGATCGATATATTGGATGACTATATTTGGACATCGGAAAGGTTCCGAGTGATTCGGGTATTTTTCGGGGGTACCGAGGAGTTACGGGAATACGAGGAAGAAGTAATGGCCTCATGGGCCAAGTGGTGGAAGAGAGGAGGCATGGTGCGTGGCCGCCCTATCCCAAACCGACTGGACTAGGGGCCGCCCCTTCCTCCTTTTCCTCCTCTCCTTCCTTCTCCTTCTCCTCCTTCCTTTCCTCCTCCTAGTAGGAGTAGGAAAGGGGAGTCCTACTCCTAGAGTCCTACTCCTACTAGGAGGAGGACTCCTCCTCCTGGCGCGCCCATAGAGGGCCGGCCGGCCTCCCCCTTGCTCCTTTATATACGGGGTAGGGGCACCTCTAGACACACAAGTTGATCAGTTGATCTCTCCAACCCGCTCATGTACCCCTCCACCATAATCCACCTCGGTCATATTGTAGCGGTGCTTAGGCGAAGCCCTCGCCGGTAGCATCATCATCACCGCTATCAAGCCGCCGTCGTTGGCGGAACTCTCCTCGCTTTGCTAGATCGGAGTTCGTGGGACGTCATCGAGCTAATCGTGTGCTGAACTCGAAGGTGCCGTGCGTTCGGTACTTGGATCGGTCGTATCGTGAAGACGTACGACTACATCAACCGCGCTGTCATAACGGTTCCGCTTTCGGTCTATGAGGGTACATGGACACACTCTCCCCTCTCGTTGCTATGCATCACCATGATTGAGGGAGTCCCGGATTAGGGGGTGTCCGGATTGCCGGACTACCATCATCGGCCGGACTATCATCAGCCGGACTATCATCATCAACCGGACTCCAAGACTATGAAGATACAAGATTGAAGACTTCACCCCGTGTCCGGATGGGACTTTCCTTGGCGTGGAAGGCAAGCTTGGCGATACGGATATGTAGATCTCCTACAATTGTAACCGATTCTATGTAACCCTAGCCCTCTCCGGTGTCTATATAAACCGGATGGCTCTAGTCCGTAGGACTACAATCACAACAACCCTTACAATCATACCATAGGCTAGCTTCTAGGGTTTAGCCTCCTTGATCTCGTGGTAGATCCACTCTTGTAAACATCCACAATATCAATATCAATCAAGCAGACGAGGGTTTTACCTCCATCAAGAGGGCCCAACCTGGTAAACATCGTGTCCCTTGTCTCCTCGTTACCATCCGCTTAGACGCACAGTTCGGGACCCCTACCCGAGATCCGCCGGTTTTGACACCGACATTGGTGCTTGCATTGAGAGTTCCTCTCGTGCCGCCACCGATAGGAAGGATGCCTCCTCCCGCCTTCAAGGACAGTATTTTCGCCAAAGGAGCCTTGGCCGCCGCCAAACTATCCGCTAGGTGGTTTTCTTATGATCACCGTCCGCCATCGCTCGACAATGACCTCTCAAGTCATCAAAAGCAATTCCACGCTACTCGAATTCGCCGAGCGGTTGATCCAATAGAGCTCTCGTCCAGAACGAGCTCTTGGATCGCATCGCCGCCGAGTCGCCATGACTCACGATCGATTGGGCTTAAACCGATCCGAGAGATTAACTCTCCCTGTCACCCACCACGCTGCAAAGGTAGAGGAGCAATGCGGCGACGCTTCTCCCGTATTGAAAACTAGTCATGTCCGGATCCCCGAACCCCCATGCCGGATTCCCGCGAGGGACGGGCCTCGATCAAACACTCAACTTAAAGTCGCATCGGACCAGACTCGTGGACAACGCCTAGAAAGCCAAGCTTCCAAAATTGGAAACTTCGCCTTCGAGCCTTGAGATGGGTAGGGTTCCGACTTAGTTCCACCCACCCGCCTGCATATATGCGATCTAACTCTAATTCGCAAGAGCCCGCCGAGACAAGACATCACTATCGGGCCAGATTCTCCCGGTTATGGACAGGATAAAGGACTGCCGAGAGGAAAACGCAATCTCAGCCTTCTCGCAATAATTGCACGGACAAGGGAATCCTAAACGCCATAAGTTGTCGCGAAATTACACGCTTTGCTAACTTGGTGACCATCGCATAAAAGTACTGTGCGATGGAGAGAGCCTGAAAACCGAAAGTAAATTTTGGGATAATCCGCCCCAATACATCCTCAGTCCGAACCAAAGGGTGCATCATCATCAAGCACCGGGTTGAATACCAAAAACCAAAACCCCTAAAGGGTACGGAACTGCATCGAGGGCTGGCTAAACGGACCTCGCAAAATTCATAGCACGAGGGCGCCACTTCAACTCATAGCCTTCGAGCATGTTGGATACTATGGCAGGTGGCCAAAAGTGGCTAAGAGCTTCTAGCTTCGAATCCCAGCCCAAAGAACACCAAGACGGTGTTAACGGTTTCGAGACTTTCGCATCAAATAACATGCGAAAATGACAACTCCGCAACCTTGCCAAGTCTACCAAGTAGCAACAATAAATCCATGGAGGACACGGCTATTACCTTCAATGCCAAGGATTTAACCTAAATTCGAACTGCCCGGCACCACCGCATTGGTCCTCAGCCCGATAGTAGACGGCTTTACGCCTTACTAAGGTACTCATGGATGGCGGCAGCGACTAAACCTCATCTATGAGGAAACCCTCCAAAATGGAAATAGACTGAACCGCATTGAGCGAAGCAGCACAACCTTTAGAGGAATAATCCCCACCGGGAAGCATGCTGCACAGAAAAATCACGCCGACGAGTGTTCGCTCGCGGACAATTACAGGTCCGAGGAGGTCACATTTCAAGTGGCTCCGCTCAGCAGCGGATATCGTGCTTTATTAGGACGAGAGGCATTCACAATTTTTCAAGCTATACCCCATTATGGGTACATGAAGCTTAAAATGCCCGGTCCCAACGGAATCATCACTCGCTAGTGACCCGAACATAGCACTCGCACAAAAATAAGACAGCCGCACTAGCCCTCGAGGCACTATCCGAAGCCCTAGCGGCCGAGGAACTCACCATGATGCGCCCACGGTGAACAGGGACGATGTGATACTTGATAAAAGATCCAAATCCACCTCTTTAAACCAGCGGATGAAATAGTCAAATTCCAAGTCCACCTAACGGACCTCGCAAAGACGGCCTCCATCGGGCACAATTAAACCCTGATGTAGACGCCGACTACGAGAATTTCTACAAGAAAATCGACATCTTCGCCGGCACCCTTCGACATGCCAGAATCCCACGCCACCGGCCGAGCACAGCCTAAATATCCTAAAGGATTCAAGCCACCAAACAGGCTCTTCGACGATTTTCCTAACCCAAAAGACAGTAATGGGAGAGGAGCTAGCCAAACTATTGGAAGCCGGATTCATCGAGACATCAAACATCCGGATTGGCTAGCAAATCTGGTAATGGTACCAAAGAAGGACAAATCCTGGCGCCTATGTGTCGATTTCAAAGACCTAAATAAAGCCTGCCCAAAGGATCCTTCCTCTCTCCAAGATCGACCAAATTATCGATGCCACCGCAGGCACGCTTTCATTGTGCTTCCCGGACGACACTCCGCTATCATCAAATCAAGATGGCGAAGCGGATCAAGCGCAAATCGCATTCATTACTCCATACGGACCATTCTGCTTCAACACGATGCCCTTCGGACTTAAAAACGCCGCGCAACATATCAGCGCATGATTCGTATATGTCCGCTACCAGATCGGCAAAACAGAGAGGCATACGAGACGACGAGTCGCCAAAACTAAACACGCCGAAACTCTAGTAGACGACTTGAGGCTCACATTCGACAACCTCGTGAGCATACGACATCAAGCTGAATCCGAAAATGCGTTTTGGCGCATCAGCCGGAAAGCTGCCGGGCTTCATCGATCCGTAGAGGAATTGAAGCAAACCCAGCCAAGATCCGAGCTCGCCACAGCTAGATATCCCAAAAGACCTCAAGCAAATACAAATATTGATCGATGCATGGCGGCTCTAAGCCGCTTCATCTCCGCCTAGGAGAAAAGGCATTACCCTCTATCGCCTCCTTAGGCGCATCAACACTTCGAGTGGACGGATGCTGCCACCGCCGACTCAAGGAATAAAGGCCATATTGGCAACAAATCTGGTCCTGGCTGCGCCCAACCTAGGCGAACCAATGTTGTTATACATCGCAGCTACACATCATGTTGTAAGCGCGTACTGTCCGTCGAACGAGAAAATGTAGGGCATAAATTCTCTTCAAAACCAGTATACTACGATTCATCGTGTTAACCCCGCAAGTCCTGCTACCCGCACTATCGTAAGATAGCATACGCGGTGTTCATGGCATCCCGAAGTCCGACACTACTTTCAAGAGTGTTCGATAACAAAGGCCTCTCAAGTACCACTTAACGACATTATAAACAATCGCGATGCGACGGGCAGGATTGCAAATGGGCCATTGAGCTCTTACCATTTGATATATCTTACAAACCTCGGTGAGCTATAAAGTCACAAGTATTGGCTGACTTTGTCGCTGAATGGACCGAAGCCGAACTCCCCAAAGAATACGGCGCATACTCTAATTGGATTATGCACTTCGACGACTCCAAAATGCTAGCTGGATTGGGGGCGGGCGTCAGATCGACGCCCTCGACCGGGACACAGTCCAATACGTACTTCAGATAATGTACACGGACTCCAACAACACAGCCGAATACGAGGCCCTTTTACATGGTCTCCGGATGGCAATCTCCATGGGCATTCAACGCCTAGAGGTGCGCGGGGATTCAAACCTTGCAATATCCCAAATAAACGGAGACTTTGACGCCAAAGATCCGAAAATGGCAGCATATCGCAACGCTGTCCTCAAAATGTCAGCCCGGTTTGAAGGACTTGAATTCCATCACGTCACCCGGGATAATAACCAAGCGGCCGATGTACTGGCACGCATTGGCGCCAAACGCGACGCTGTCCCTCCTAATATCTTCCTGGAACGGCTCTTCAAGCCATCCAGATATGGGAAGAGGAGTCCGAACTAACAAACCGAACAAGCCGCGCCAACCGGCGCTTTCAGCCGATGACATAACACCATCCGCCCACGACATAATGGCAGTAATTGCCCCGGATGAACCATTCTCGCCTACTTGCTTAGGCAGGAGCTTCCCAAGACCAAAATGAGGCCCGCAGCATTGTCCGCGATCTAAAGCCTACAAGGTCTATGAGGGAGAACTTTATAAGAAAAGCACAACCGAGTCCTTCAAAGGTGTATCTCTCAAGAGGAAGGGCGGAACCTCCCGGCTGAAATTCATGCCGGACTAGGCGGACACCACGCCGCAGCTCGGCCCTTGTAGGAAAGGCATTCCGACAGGATTTTATCGGCCGACGCCCGAAAGGATGCACAGACCTAGTCCAAAGATGCGCCGGTTGTCAACTCTTTGCTAATCGAGCTATATGCCACCCACCGCCTCAAAACTATACCCATTACCCGGCCGTCATGTCCTGGGGCTTGACATGGTTGGACCACTTAAAGGGGGAACCCACAAGCAAAGGTACCTATTGGTCATGGTGGATAAATCACCAAATGGATAGAGGCCAAGCCAGTTAAAACGGCAGAGTCCGGACCAGTGATAGACTTTATATCCGGGGTAGTACACCATTATGGTGTCCCCCACAAAATCATCACCGATAACGGCACGAACTTCACCGCCAACGAGGTTAAATCATGGTGCAAAAATATGGGCATCAAGCTCGATTACGCTTCAGTCTATCATCCTCAAACCAACGGTCAAGTGGAACGAGAAAATGGTCTAATAATGAGCGGCATCAAACCCGCACTAGTGCGGTCCTCACGAAATCTGACACGCACTGGGTAGAGGAGCTCGACCAGACTGGGGCTGCGGACAACGCCTAACCGCATTCACCGGATTCACACCATTTTTATGGTATACGGCGCAGAAGCAGTTTTGCCCTGCGACATCATTCATGACTCACCTTGAGTGCGCATGTAGGAAGAAAGAGAAGCCGAGTTGGATCGGCAGGACAGCTTGGACACATTGGAGGAAGAGTGCGACGTCGCCAAGGCACGTTCCGCATTCTATCAACAGCAGGCTCAAAGATATCAAAGCAGAGAAGTACGGGCCAAGACTTACAACGTTGGCGAACTGGTTCTACGCCGCACGGACAAGAAAAAGGACAAGCTCAAGCCCAAATGGGAAGGCCCTTCATCATCGATCAAGTCCTGACCGCGGAGCGCACTGCCTCACTTAAATGCATCGGATAACCGACTCGAGCCGAACCCATGGAACGCAGCCCGCCTCGACGATTCTATGCCTAGCGCCGACTAAGAGTTCGCCCCTTTCCCCGCCCAATTTTTTTTTTTACTTCAGCTGCCTTTTGTTTATCTTTTTCTCCTCAACCCTATTCATCCAAGCCTTAAAGGGCTTCACCTGCGCAACGTTCACGCGCAATTGATGTGCTGCCCGCACTCATCATACCTGGGGGCTTCTTTACCAGAAGCTTAATTATACGGGCTTCATGCCCATCACATGAGTCAAGCCTCCACATGTACCTTTTATTCACCATTATATGCATCGATATGACTTAAGTTTTGGCCAAGCTGGGTTGCCTGGCTCCTGTGCTTACCCCTACGCTCCCGATTGTTCGGCTAGGAGGTAAAGGAGCACCTCTGCGATTGTTATCGCTGGTCAGCCGGATGTGTACCTCGACTGGGTGAAGCCGAAGCTAGCGTTTTAAGGGAATATTCGGTCGGTGACTTAAAAGATGATTTTTATCCACTTATTTATCTGCCCCAGATGTTTTTCTGCTTTTTTCGCAGTCCGACATGCACTTTAGGGCATGCCACCCCAAATGAAAGGAACCCTTAACGGAACTATTCTCCCGGAAGATGTTTCTTACTAACCATGTAATATAACATAACTAGTTGGGAACTTGTCCGATAAAGCACCGATGACCCCTACGCCCGGTCTCCATGCATACCCCGTTGTTTCATAGCCGAGAAGGTATTCGACACACTCCGGACTATAGGGTCCCGAGGTCGGGCTTAAAAGGTCGGCAAAGACAAACGATCTACAATCCGGCTAGAAGGCATTCCGTATGTCATTTTACAATACATTGTCAAATCGACTAACTGTATTCTTCCTCAATCCCATCTAACAGGTTGTCTAATTTACATTCCTGTTGGGAAAATTTCGCGGCCAACTCCACTTGGCCGTATACTAAACTCACAGGGATCTCCTTCCCATCAGGCCCCACAGTCCGACTTCGCCATGTGGTTGGGATCCGCCTTCTTGTACCGCTGCCTCACCATGGCCCAGCCTCCTCGGCACCTTGGCGGCATGCCGAAATCTTCCATACATGGAAGCACTGCCAAGACTCCTGCAGCTTCTCCGCAAGCTCCCCAAGACCCTCGGGTATGGAGAAGGCTGGCCATAACGCCGGACGACGCCGCCATAGCCTTCCGGACTGCTCGATCAGTTGTAACAATTGAAGTTGATCACCCGCTGTTACGGGCATCTCTCCGCAGGCGACCTGTGAGCATACCTACAGATATATTCTGTCAAATTGACTTCCTCGCCAACTCTTCTTTTCAAAGGAGTTCGCCAAGCACTTATCAGATATGCCGCGACGGTTGCTGATTCTCCTTAACGGAGCCCGACAGCTCGCCCGAACGCCTTTCAGCTCTTCTCCAAGCTGGGCATGGGCATCCCGGAGCTTGTTCCTTTCATGCTGCACCTTATGCAAGACCTCTCGCCGGCCTTTAGTTGGCGATAAGTTCTTGCCTGTCCGGATCTTGTCCGCAGCACCTGCAATGTCATTTTTAGACTTGCGCAACGGCCAAGCACTACTTATCTTTCTAAAATAATGCGCTACTGTGAGAGGTCCTTGTGTTCCTCCTCGCGCCGTAAAATGCGGTCTCAAGTTGGGCCTTGCACTCTTGCAACTCCCGAGACAATGGGTATTCTTCTCGTAAGATCCTCAGATTTCATATGATCCTTAAATCAGTTAATATAACTACTTTAAGTCTCGGGGCTACCGCATATACAACTATTAAATTCTCTTACCCGTATGTCTTTTACATACTGCTCCATGGCTCGTAAACTATCTTGAGCGGCACGAAGGTGCGCGCCCCCGTGTTAAAGGCATTCAACGCCTCGGGAGAAGCACGCCACGGCATCTGTCCGGCGGCTCCTGTGATTCAGGGCACTCTCCACCTCGACTTGGTGGCGGACAGTCTTTCGCATCCTCCGTCGGAGGAACGTCCGCTCGCACCTTGTGCTCGCCTCCTCCTCGCCAAAAGGGAGCCCGCCGGCGAGGTTGATTGACAACTTCCACGCCCGCAGTCCGGCGGACGCTTTTTTCCCTATAAAAGTCATGAGCACTCGACGCTTCCTAGGAACGTTGTTCAAGATAATGAATTGTGAGTTACACCTTTGCGGCGACGCTTAGTCAAGGCCGCCCTCTTCCGCCTACCGTCCGAATCGCCCTTGTTGGTCAGCCACAAGGCTCGGCTGCCGCCTCTAGGGCGCCTCCTGCACAGTGCCAGATATACGGTGGTCGAAATACGCAAGGAAGGAATGACGGTGTCGTGGCTTCGCCGCAATCACCGGGAGCCGGATATAGTCCGTGATAGTCGGCCGTGATGGCGACTAAAGCATTGTCCATGCTGAGCTGGTGGAACAACCCGCCGATTAGCTCCACCTTTATGTCCGGTCCTCTTCGAGGCCGGATCTCGGATCTCTCGATCTCGTGCCGCGGAGCCGGACTCAGCATTCCTCCACAAAGTCCGGCGCAGTTCCTCGCCGAAGAAGAACACAATGTAAGAAACTTAAGTTTCGAAGGCACGGGTCGGACACGTTGAGTGTTCACTTACCCAAGGCCGGGATTGTTCATGGAAAACCCATTTAACGGGTTCGTCCAAGGAAATCCTCCTTCTCCCCTTATACAGGCCGGACAAGATCGCCACCAGATCTTCGGCCGATTCCGCCCTTTGCGCCATGACGGGTGGCATCGCCCTCCCCGCTGAAATCCCACATGGGTGGCCCTCAGATTGTAGTGGCTGCACCTCACAGAATGCATGTTGCCATGACTCCAATCATGGTCAACCGGCATGGGCCAAGAACCTTATTCGCCCATCGATAATGGACGCCTTGTCTTCCTCCAATGGGCTCATGGACGCCAACTAAGGCGTTTTTAAGAGGAGCATTGCTGAACTCCGGAGGCCGATCCAACAGGGTCCGCAGCGGAGCCGCCTTCTATATAAAACCATTCCAAGGCCAGTCTTCGGCACCTTCTTAGGGGTTCCGGATGGATATTCGGTCCCGCAATGCGCCATATTTCGCGCCGCCCACTTGATATATGGACCCTCGTGAGAGCGGGTACAAGGCAAAACAACCTCTTCCACAAGGCGGTGGGGCTCGATGCCCAGGAAAAGCTCAGAAGAGCTATGTAACCTGCAATATGCAGGATTGAGGCGGGCGTGAGGTGATGGAGCTGGAGTCCGAGAACTCCGTGAGCCCGCGGAGGAATGGATGTACAGGAAACCGAGCCCCTTATCGATAGGGGACAAAGCATACCCGCCCCTTTGTTGGGATTAGGGGTAGCCTCTGCTTGCTTCCCACCTTTGTAGGTGGCAAGCCCGCTCGAACCGAACCATGAAGGCCGGAGGGAGATATCCCCCATTTGGAGCTTCACCAGCTTGTCAGAAACAGAGCATCTCCTCCAATCTCCCGGCAAAGGGCCGAGCGCGAGAAGAGGAGCCGCGTTGACGGTCCATGATGGAATGGATTCTTGGTCGAAAGCGCTCCGATGAGTATTTGCGAGAGGAAGATGGTGATTTGGATCTGGATTCTTGCCTCCCTTATGGGCAGATTGTTCGCACAACTAGGGGGTACTATATAAAAGACACCCTGGCTTTTCACATTCGCACGACGCGTGGAAGAAGGCCATTATTGGGCGCGGAAGCCAAGACGCGCAACATTGATGAGGAAGCCGGACACTGTTCGGTAGGTACATGGGACTTAAGGGAGAACCCCCCTTGCAACGCCGAAGACTACACGCATGCTGGACTTATCGTCATTGAAGCCTGGTTCGGGGGCTACTGAGGGAGTCCCGGATTAGGGGTGTCCGGATTGCCGGACACCATCATCGGCCGGACTATCATCGGCCGGACTATCATCATCAACCGGACTCCAAGACTATGAAGATACAAGATTGAAGACTTCACCCCGTGTCCGGATGGGACTTTCCTTGGCGTGGAAGGCAAGCTTGGCGATACGGATATGTAGATCTCCTACCATTGTAACCGACTCTATGTAACCCTAGCCCTCTCCGGTGTCTATATAAACCGGATGGCTTTAGTCCGTAGGACTACAATCACAACAACCCTTACAATCATACCATAGGCTAGCTTCTAGGGTTTAGCCTCCTTGATCTCGTGGTAGATCCACTCTTGTAAACATCCACAATATCGATATCAATCAAGCAGGACGTAGGGTTTTACCTCCATCAAGAGGGCCCGAACCTGGGTAAACATCGTGTCCCTTGTCTCCTGTTACCATCCGCCTAGACGCACAGTTCGGGACCCCCTACCCGAGATCCGCCGGTTTTGACACCGACAATGATCCTGTGTGTGCATAGGAAATTTTGAAATTACTACGTTCCCCAACAGTGGCATCCGAGCCTGGTTTTATGCGTAGATGTTATATGCACGAGTAGAACACAAGTGAGTTGTGGGCGATACAAGTCATACTGCTTACCTGCATGTCATAATTTGGTTCGGCGGTATTGTTGGATGAAGCGGCCCGGGCCAACATTACGCGTACGCTTACGCGAGACTAGTTCTACCGACGTGCTTTGCACACAGGTGGCTGGCGGGTGTCAGTTTCTCCAACTTTAGTTGAACCGAGTGTGGCTACACCCGCTCCTTGAGAAGGTTAAAACAACACTAACTTGACGAACTATCGTTGTGGTTTTGATGCGTAGGTAAGAACAATTCTTGCTCAGCCCGTAGCAGCCACATAATACTTGCAACAACAAAGTAGAGGACGTCTAACTTGTTTTTGCAGGGCATGTTGTGATATGATATGGTCAAGACATGATGCTATATTTTACTGTATGAGATAATCATGTTTTGTAACTGAGTTATCGGCAACTGGCAGGAGCCATATGGTTGTCGCTTTATTGTATGCAATGCAATCGCCCTGTAATGCTTTACTTTATCACTAAGAGGTAGCGATAGTCGTGAAAGCATAAGTTGGCGAGACGACAACGATGCTACAATGGAGATCAAGGTGTCGCGCCGGTGACGATGGTGATCATGACGGTGCTTCGGAGATGGAGATCACAAGCACAAGATGATGATGGCCATATCATATCACTTATATTGATTGCATGTGATATTTATCTTTTATGCATCTTATCTTGCTTTGATTGATGGTAGCATTATAAGATGATCTCTCACTAAATTTCAAGGTATAAGTGTTCTCCTTGAGTATGCACCATTGAGAAAGTTCTTCGTGCTGAGACACCACGTGATGATCGGGTGTGATAGGCTCTACGTTCAAATACAACGGGTGCAAAACAGTTGCACACGCAGAATACTCATTTTAAACTTGATGAGCCTAGCATATGCAGATATGGCCTCGGAACACTGAGACCGAAAGGTCGAGCGTGAATCATATAGTAGATATGATCAACATAGTGATGTTCACCATTGAAACTACTCCATCTCACGTGATGATCGGACATGGTTTAGTTTATTTGGATCACGTGATCACTTAGATGATTAGAGGGATGTCTATCTAAGTGGGAGTTCTTAAGTAATATGATTAATTGAACTTTAATTTATCATGAACTTAGTCCTGATAGTATTAGCATATCTATGTTGTAGATCAATAGCTCGCGTTTAGCTCCCCTGTTTTATTTTGATATGTTCCTAGAGAAAACTGAGTTGAAAGATGTTAGTAGCAATGATGCGGATTGGATCCGTGGTCTGAGGATTATCCTCATTGCTGCACTAAAGAATTATGTCCTTGATGCACCGCTAGGTGATGTACCTATTGCGTATGTATGCGCACGTTATGAACGTTTGGCTAGCTCAATATGATGGCTACTTGATAGTTTAGTGCACCATGCTTAACGGCTTAGAATCGGGACTTCAAAGATGTTTTGAACTTCATGGACCATATGAGATGTTCCAGGAGTTTAATTTAATATTTCAAGCAAATACCCGAGTTGAGAGATATAAACCTCCAACAAGTTCTATAGCTAAAAGATGGAGGAGAATAGCTCAAGCAATGAGCATGTGCTCAGATTGTCTGGGTACTACAATCGCTTGAATCAAGTGGGAGTTAATCTTCCAGAGAAAATAGTGATTGAAAGAATTCTCTAGTCACCATCACCAAGTTAATAGAACTTCGTGATGAACTATAATATGCAAGGGATGACGAAAACAATTCCCAAACTCTTCGCGATGCTAAAATCGGCGAAGGTAGAAATCAAGAAAAACATCAAGTGTTGATGGTTGACAAGACCACTAGTTTCAAGAGAAAGGGCAAAGGGAAGAAGGGGAACTTCAAGAAGAACGGCAAGCAAGTTGCTGCTCAAGTGAAGAAGCCCAAGTCTGGACCTAAGCCTGAGACTAAGTGCTTCTACTACAAAGGGACCGGTCACTAGAAGCGGAACCACCCCAAGTATTTGGCGGATAAGAAGGATGGCAAAGTGAACAAGCTATATTTTATATACATGTTATTTATGTGTACCTTACTAGTGTTTATAGTAGCCCCTGGGTATTTGATACTTGTTCGGTTGCCAAAAATTAGTAACTCGAAACAGGAGTTACAAAATGAACAAAGACTAGTTAAGGGTGAAGTGACGATGTGTGTTGGAAGTGGTTCCAAGATTGATATGATCATCATCGCACACTCCCTATACTTTCGGGATTAGTGTTGAACCTAAATAAGTGTTATTTGGTGTTTGCGTTGAGCATAAATATGATTTGATCATGTTTATTGCAATACGGTTATTCATTTAAGTTAGAGAACAATTGTTGTTCTGTTTACATGAATAGAACCTTCTATGGTTATACACACCAACGAAAATGGTTTGTTGGATCTCGATCGTAGTGATACACATATTCATAATATTGAAGCCAAAAAGATGCGAAGTTAATAATAATAGTGCAACTTATTTGTGGCATTTCCGTTTAGGTCATATTGGTGTAAAGCGCATGAAGAAACTCCATGCTGATGGGCTTTTGGAATCACTTGATTATGAATCACTTGATGCTTGCGAACCATGCCTCTTGGGCAAGATGACTAAGACGCCGTTCTCCAGAACAATGGAGCAAGCAGCAAATTTGTTGGAAATCATACATAATGATGTATGTGGTCCGATGAATATTGAGGCTCGCAGCGGGTATCATTATTTTCTGACCTTCACAGATGATTTGAGCAGATATGGGTATATCTACTTAATGAAACAAAAGTCTGTAACATTTGAAAATTTCATATTATTTCAGAGTGAAGTGGAAAATCATTGTAACAAGAAAATAAAGTTTCTGTGATCTGATCGTGGAGAAGAATATTTGAGTTACGAGTTTGATCTTCATTTGAAACAATGCGGAATAGTTTCGTAACTCACGCCACTTGGAACACCACAGCGTAATGGTGTGTCCGAACATTGTAACTGTACTTTATTAGATATGGTGCAATCTATGATGTCTCTTACCGATTTACCACTATCGTTTTGGGGTTATGCATTAGAGACAGTTGTATTCACGTTAAATAGGGCACCATCTAAATCCGTTGAGACGACACCATATGAACTGTGGTTTGGCAAGAAACCAAAGTTGTCGTTTCATAAAGTTTGGGGTTGCAATGCTTATGTGAAAAAGTTTTATCCTGATAAGGTCAAACCCAAATCCGAGAAATATGTCTTCATAGGATACCCAAACGAGACAGTTGGGTACACCTTCTATCACAGATCCGAAGGCAAGACATTCGTTGCTAAGAATGGATCCTTTCTAGAGAAGGAGTTTCTCTCGAAAGAAGTGAGTGGGAGGAAAGTAGAACTTGATGAGGTAATTGTACCTGCTCCCGAATAGGAAAGTAGTTCATCACAGAAGTCGGTTCCAGTGGTTCCTACACCAATTAGTGACGAAGTTAATGATAGTGATCATGAAACTTCAGATCAAGTTACTACCAAACCTCGTAGGTCAACTAGAGTAAGATCCGCACCAGAGTGGTACGGTAATCCTGTTCTGGAGGTCATGTTACTTGACCATGACGAACCTACGAACTATGAGGAAGCGATGATGAGCCCAGATTCCACAAAATGGCTTGTGGCCATGAAATCTGAGATGGGATCCATGTATAAGAACAAAGTGTGGACTTTGGTTGACTTGCCCGATGATCAGCAAGGCATAGAAAATAAATGGATCTTCAAGAGGAAGACGGACGCTGGTAGTAGTGTTACTATCTACAAAGCTATAGTTGTCAAAAAAGGTTTTTGACAAAGTTCAAAGTGTTGACTATGATGAGATTTTCTCACTCGTAGCGATGCTTAAGTCTGTCCGAATCATGTTAGCAAATTGCCACATTTTAGGAAATCTGGCAAATGGATGTCAAAACAACATTCCTTAATGGATTTCTTAAAGAAGAGTTGTATATCATGCAACCAGAAGGTTTTGTCGATCCTAAAGGTGCTAACAAAAATTGCAAATTCCAGCGATCCATCTATGGACTGGTGCAAGCATCTCGGAGTTGGAATATACGCTTTGATGAGTTGATCAAAGCATATAGTTTCATACAGACTTGCGGTGAAGCCTGTATTTACAAGAAAGTGAGTGGGAGCACTACAGCATTTCTGATAAGCATATGTAAATGACATATTATTGATCGAAAATAATGTAGAATTTTCTGGAAAGCATAAAGGAGTATTTGAAAAGGAGTTTTTCAAAGAAAGACCTCGGTGAAGCTGCTTACATATTGAGCATCAAGATCTATAGAGATAGATCAAGACGCTTGATAAGTTTTTTCAATGAGTACATACCTTGACAAGATTTTGAAGTAGTTCAAAATGGAACAGTCAAAGAAAGAGTTCTTGCTTGTGTTACAAGGTGTGAAACTGAGTAAGACTCATAACCCGACCACAACAGAAAATAGAAAGAGAATGAAAAATCATTCCCTATGCCTCAGTCATAGGTTTTATAAAGTATGCTATGCGTGTACCAGACCTATTGTGTACCTCATCAAGAGTTTGGCAAGAGGGTACAATAGTGATCTAGGAGTAGATCACTGGACAACGGTCAAAAAATATCCTTAGTGGAATAAGGAAATATTTCTCGGTTATGCAGGTGATAAAGAGTTCGTCGTAAAGAGTTACGTCGATGCAAGCTTTGACACTGATCTGGATGACTCTAAGTCTCGATCTAGATACATATTGAGAGTGGGAGCAATTAGCTAGAGTAGCTCCGTGCAGAGCATTATAGACATAGAAATTTGCAAAATACTTACGGATCTAAATGTGACAGGCCCGTTGACAAAAATTATCTCACAAGCAAAACATGATCACACCTTAGTACTCTTTGGGTGTTAACCACATAGCGATGTGACATAGATTATTGACTCTAGTAAACCCATTGGGTATTGGTCACATGGCGATGTGAACTATAAAGTGTGAAATCACATGACGATGTGAACTATTGGTGTTAAATCACATGGCGATGTGAACTAGAATATTGGCTCTAGTGCAAGTGGGAGACTGAAGGAAATATGCCCTAGAGGCAATAATAAAGTTATTATTTAATTCCTTATACCATGATAAATGTTTTTTATTCATGCTAGAATTGTATTAACTGGAAACATGATACATGTGTGAATACATACACAAAACAGAGTGTCACTAGTATGCCTCTACTTGACTAGCTCGTTGATCAAAGATGGTTATGTTTCCTATCCATAGACACGAGTTGTCATTTTATTAACAGGATCACATCATTAGAAGAATGATGTGATTGACTTGACCCATTCCGTTAGCTTAGCACTTGATCGTTTAGTATGTTGCTATTGCTTTCTTCATGACTTATATATGTTCCTGTGACTATGAGATTATGCTACTCCCGCTTACGGAGGAACACTTTGTGTGCTACCAAACGCCACAACGAATCGGGTGATTATAAAGGTGCTCTCAGGTGTCTCCGAAGGTACTTGTTGAGTTGGCGATTTTGAGATTAGGATTTGTCACTCCGATTGCTCGGAGAGGTATCTCTGGCCCACTCGGTAATACACATCACTATAAGCCTTGCAAGCATTGTAACTAATGAGTTAGTTGCGGATGATGTATTACGGAACGAGTAAAGAGACTTGCCGTAACGAGATTGAACTAGGTATTGAGATACCGACGATCAAATCTCGGCAAGTAACATACCGATGACAAAGGGAACAACGATGTTGTTATGCGGTTTGACCGATAAAGATCTTCGTAGAATGTGTGGGAGCCAATATGAGCATCCAGGTTCCGCTATTGGTTATTGACCAGAGACGTGTCTCGGTCATGTCTAGATAGTTCTCAAACCCGTAGGGTCCGCATGCTTAAAGTTCGGTGACGACCGGTATTATGAGTTTATGTGATTTGATGTACCGAAGGTAGTTCGGAGTCCCGGATGAGATCGGGGACATGACGAGGAGTCTCGAAAAGGTCGAGAAGTAAAGATCGATATATTGGACGACTATATTCGGACATCGGAAAGGTTTTGAGTGATTTGGGTATTTTTCGGGGGTACCGGGGAGTTACGGGAATACGAGGAAGAAGTAATGGCCTCATGAGCCAAGTGGTGGAAGAGAGGAGGTAGGGCGCGTGGCCCCCCTAGCCCAAACCGAATTGGACTAGGGGGCCGGCCCCCTTTCCTCCTTTTCCTCCCTCTCCTTCCTTCTCCTTCTCCTCCTTCCTTTCCTCCTCCTAGTAGGAGTAGGAAAGGGGAGTCCTACTCCTACTAGGAGGAGGACTCCTCCTCCTGGCGCGCCCATAGAGGGCCGGCCGGCCTCCCCCCTTGCTAACAGAACTCTCCCTCGAAGGTCTTCTGGATTGGAGTTCGTGGGACGTCATCGAGCTAAACGTGTGCTGAACTCGGAGGTGTCGTATGCTCGGGTTTTGATCGGTCGACGTGAAGACGTACGACTACATCAACCGCGTTGTCATAACGCTTTCGCTTTCGGTCTACGAGGGTGCATGGACACACTCTCCCCTCTTGTTGCTATGCATCACCATGATCCTGCGTGTGCGTAGGAAATTTTGAAATTACTACGTTCCCCAACAGGAAGCCCATCTCGTCGCTTTGTCCTCTGCGCCCCTGGTTTGAGCGCTGCTCTGGTAGTCTTATACCTTTGCTTCCTTCCTCTGCCCCGCTAAACATGGCCACATGTGCGGCTCTGACTCCCCGTGCACAAGTAAAGGGGTACAAAGAGGGCCCCTACTTTTGTACACCAACACATATATTCCAAAATAAGTCTCCGTAATTTTTTATCGCATTTGGACTTCGTTTGATATAGATATTCTGCGAAACAAAAAACATGCAACAAACATGAACTGGCACTGAGCACTGGATCAATATGTTAGTCCAAAAATATTATAAAATGTTGCCAAAAGTATGTAAAATTTGTATAATATTGGCATGAAACAATAAAAAAATATAGATACGACAGAGACGTATCAACCACCAGGAGGTCCCCGACGCCGAGACGCGCCCGTAGGTGTCCCACACCACCCCGTAGGACCCCAGCGACTACCGGAGCATCTACTACTTTGGCCAGCGCCACCATCTCATTTTCCGGTGAAGTTCCGGTGAGTCTCCGACGATGTAGCGCCGCCCCGCGGTGAGCGATCTAATCTTGTCCGTTCGTTTTGATCCAACGACTCCTTAACCAAATCGGTACCGACCAATCATGAGCCGCCATGTGTCCCACCTTATCAACAACATTATCCAAGTCATTTCCATTTATTTATATTAGTTTGCAGTTTTATGGGAAACCCCCTATAACTTAGAAACATCATAACTTTTATTATATAAGTCCAAATCTAGTGTTTCTTTTTGCAAAACGATCATTATGAAAAGTAATTTAACCTAGATTAATAAAATTTAGAATTTGAATAGTTTAAAATTGTGTATTCTAACATAATGAATTCAAACTTAAATATGGCATAACTTGCATTTTAGAATCCAATTTGATTGTTTCTTTTTGTAGAATAGACCTACTTAAATGTAGTTTCAAGTTAGATCACTGTAGTTTAATGTTAAATAAATTAAAATTTGAATTGAATTATAGTTTAGCAGTGGCTTATATTCTAATAGCATTAAAATTGAAATTAGTTTAACCTTGAAATAATTTTTAATTGAATAATATTTTTGCAACATAGATGAGAAATGTAAATTTTGACTTTAGTAAAATTCTTGGATTCATAATGACTTTAGGATTCCATTATTAATCTATTTAAGTTCAACTTTAATTTAGTTTTAACTTTAAACCCATATGTTTAGATTGAATAAAACCTCACTACTAGCGAAAACCTTATACACAGAATCTTAGCAGTAGCGATACCAAGACTAGAAGAACGGCAGGAAGGAGGTCATCGTGGAGCCCAAGCCGGCGTCACCATCAGAGTCTTTGGCAGGCGAGGACCTACTTTAGTCAGGATAAGTGTACTGGATGTTCCCCTTCAAAATGGCCAATTGTTGGCGCCCTTCCCGCTCAATATTTGGGGAGAGGCCCAGGGCCTCTGCATATAAATAGGACTAGCCACCACCAAGGCAAGGGGATGGATCAATCCGGAAGAGACCTATCAGATAGAACCCTAGCAGAGAGAGAGAGGCGATCGAACTCACCCTAGCAGTTCATCGCACCAGCCAAGAGTAGACCCTCACGAGGATGTTCTTCCGTTGTACTGTTCATCATCAGCCCCTGAGGCAATCCACCACACCACACACTGGAGTAGGGTATTACACCACAATGGTGGCCTGAACCAGTATAAACCTCGTGTACCCTTTGTTGTTCTTTGTGTAGTCTAGATCCTTGCGAGGCGACGAGACATAGGTAGGTTGGAGGTGTGATTTCCGTGTGCACCCCTGAGTTCGAACCTAGAGGGTCCGCCGAACCTGAACCGACATTTGGCGCACTGTAGGGGTGCACCGAATCCGCCTTCCACCTCCCTGCTCTCCGCCGCCGCATCCATGTCGACGCTGTCGAGCTCGCGCCGAAGCGCTGGCCGCTTCGCTATTGCCGCCAGACGGGTTCCTGCCGGCGCCTCCCCCGCCGTTCCTCGTCGCCGCCGGCCAACGCCGCCACCGGACCGGGGGGAACGAGTAGCAGCAGCGCTGCCTCGATCCTTCGGTGCGGCGGGAAGGGCGACCGCCACCCCTGCCGCTGGCCCCACCGGTTCTTCATCCCACGCCTGCGCTCCTCGCGGACGCCAAGACGCCTCGCTGCTTCGCACGGAACTTTGCACTACCGTCTGGCCGATGACCTCTATGACGAGTGGCTCGCCCACATCACCGATCTCGCTCGCCATTGGGGCTCCTCGCGCCATCCTCTCGCTGCACCGCGCCCGCCTTGCCCGGGCGATGAAGCTCGGGCGCCAAAGCAGCCTCCTCAAGAAGGTGCCTTGGCCCCAAGGCACGTGCCCCTGGCAGAACCCACTCCGTCCGCACCAAAGACAAAGAAGAGAAGAGCTGCCAAGAGGTCCCTCATCCCCAAGAAGCTGCCCGAGTGCTCCCTGCACCGGCCCGTCAGGACCGCGCTCCTGCTCTAGCACGCCAAGACCCCGCTCTGCTCCTGGCGGCAGCGCACGGAGACCTCCAAGATCAAGCCCTCTGTGACCAAAGGCCTCCTGTGGTTATCGCAGCTGCCGTGTTTTCACCACCGAAGGCGCAGCGTGGCTCGGCCGGCAAGTTCGCCAGACCTGCCCCTCGCCACGATGGCACGGCCGACCCTGCGGAGTTCCTCCAGCTCTATGAGCTGGGCATCGAAGCCGCCAACGGGGATGAGAAGGTCATGGCGAACTGGTTTCCAATGGCGCTCAAGGACGGTGCCCGCACCTGGCTCCTGAACCTGGCTCCTGGCACGATTTCCTCCTGGAACGAGATGCGCACTCGATTCAGCGCCAACTTCTAAGGCACCCGCGATCGGGCCCCGGCCATGAGTGACTTGCGCCGCATCAAGCAGCAGTCAGGGGAGACACTGCAAAAGTTCATCCAACGTTTCAACAACGCTCGCCTTAAGATCCCCAGGGTGTCTGAGGAGGCCACCATCTCAGCCTTCTCCGACGGTGTGCGTGATGTCAAGATGAAGGAAGAGCTCGCGATCCATGAAGACCTGTGCACATCCCTGGAGCTGTTCAACTTGGCGACCAAGTGCACCAGGGCTGAGGAAGGACGACTTTCCCTTCTCGAGCTGCCGGCTGCCGACCCAGAAGAGAAGAAGCCCAAGGTCAAGGACATGAAGCGCAAGGGGGCTGCCGTGCTTGCAGCAGAGCCGGACACCAAGCAAGGAAGGGATCAGCCTGAGTCATCCAAGGGCAGTCGGTACTGCGTGTACCATGACCTCCACACCCACCAACGAATGACAAGAGTTTAGGGCCGTGCAAGACGTGCGTGCCCGCCGACGCCCCGAGCGCAGCGACCGGGCTATGGCCGAGGAGGAGGAAGAGGTGGAGGACGATGGAAGACCGTGGCCCTCGCCAAGGGTGGCGCGACCGACCAGCGAGGACCGCTGGCAGGATCAGCCTCATGAGGGAGGTTGAGGGACCCGCCGCGAGGGAGGCCGAGGGATTAGCCTCGCGAGGATCGCCACAAGGCAACGCAGGCCTCCTCCTCCGCCACTGCAGCCAAAGAGAAATGAAGACCATCATCAGACGAGGGGCTTGGGGCTTCTGTGAGCCGCTGCAATCGCTTGCATCCCGGGCGGAGCTCAAGCCCTAGCCTCTCAAAGCATCTTCAAGCAGTTCACCTGGGCGAATGCAGTCCTCCCAGTGCTCGGCCACACGCCTCAGTGGTCAACGGCGCCATCACATTCAGCTCAGCCGACCAGCCTGTGCGCAGCCACACCGGAGTCCTCCCGATGCTTTGTTCCCCAATCATCAGCAATGTGCGAGTCACCAGACCTCATCGATGGCGGAGCAGGGCTCAATGTCCCGTCCGTCGAAACATTCAACAATCTCCAAGTGCCATACAATCAGCTTTAGCCAACAAAGCCTTTCTCCGGAGTCACTGATGGCTCCACAGTTCCGATAGGGCATGTCCGCCTTCCTGTCACCTTTGGGACGCGCGACAACTACCGCACCGAGCTCATTGACTTCGACGCCGCCACATTCGCCGCCGATAATGCCATCCTCGGTACCCAGCCCTGGCCAAGTTCATGGCCGTGACCCATCATGGCTACAACGTCCTCAAGATGCCAGGAAGCGGTGGAGTCATCACGGTGCCTTGTGAAGAGAGAGACGCAGTGTGTTCCCTGGAGCGTGCTTTCGAAGCCGCATCAATTGAAGACCCAGATCACAGGAGCGGGAGGCTTCCCGAGGCAGCTCCTAAGAAGAAGAAGACATCGCCTAGCCCGACCCCTCGGGAGGCAGGCCCCTTAGGGTCCGCGCCTGTTCAGGGGGCACCTCCCTCTGTCGCATAGGAAGGCGCGCCCGGCGCCATCTTCGAGCAAGGCTCAGGGGCTCTCTCCTGGAGGGCCACCGACTTTGCTAAGGTCACGAGAGAGGCGCTCGGACACCACTTGGAGGCGTGTTTCAAAGCACATTTCCTCGTGAAGGAGCAAGGCAAGGAGGGCCAAACCTCACGAAGTTCGTCAAGAAGATCATTCAGAGCTGCAGGAGTCAAGAGTCATGAGTGGCAGCCGCAGCTTACCTGGCCAGAGCTCCCCATCCAGCGAGGATGGTGGGCTGCGCCTGCATCGACATACCAGGGCTCAACCGAGCCGCCTCAGAGAGCCTCGCCCTCGCTGGGGACGCGGTGAAGGTCCACCCCACAGCTATGTTCGCATGCCTTACGGCCTGCCAAACACGGCTACCGTGTGTCAGCGCCTCATGAGGAGCATCCTGGAGGCTCAAGTGGCCAGGCGTTCCGCAGTCCTGGCGGAGATGGAGATGGTCCGCGAGGAGCCACTAGCGCCCCGAGCCTCCCGAGGCTCCCCGAGCCTGGGGCTCATGAAGATCGGCTTCAGCAGCGCACGACGCCCTGCTACTTCAAGATCCCTTCATCTTCAACATTATCGTGACATCCTTCGAGTTTCATTTTCAGCCGAGCGCCCTGTGGCTGCATCATTCCTGTGCCGTGTGGGTCCGCCCCTCGCATGTATCCCTTTGATTCATGTTTCTAGTTTACTTTATTAGGGCGCCTCGGCTGCATTATCCCCAAGCCACCCGGCTAAACCTAGTGGCGGTATCCTCTTATGCTTATTCGGTCGAGCATTTGACCCATCATGATCGTTATTTGATGCCTGCCCACGGCACCCTTCTTCCTTCATGTCGGCCGCTTGCACGCTAAAGGGGGGTACCGAGCATCACGACTCATGGGCTCATATTGGCTCTCCAGCCTCACCTCCGCCTTGTCCACAAGATTGCGACCGGCATACCAATGACGGCCGAGCCCGCCGAGGGCCGGGACAAGAGGACGTAGAGCGCCGACATCTAACCAAATTTGCAGGAACACATTACAAGTAAAGGCCCAGAGCCAGGCACAACCCGCCTTGAGGTAGGGTCCCGTGAGTCCCGGCTAGCTCACGGGTGCCCAGACACACCTCGTCAGCCCTACTGCACAGCCACGTGTCGTATGGGTTGACACGCCTGGGGCTCTCCCGAGGGGAGCCCCCACCCACACACCAGTGGAAGCACCATGCTCCGCTGGCTGAAGACACCGCCGAGGAGCGGCTATGCCCGTACACACACGGAAGCGCTTATGCTCTGCTACCGGTGATAAACAAGTGAGGGTGGCCCCGTCAGATCAACCTCAGGGAGCCCAGAGCTCAATGTCCAGCCTCATCGAACGCCCCCGGGAGTGCCGCGAGGGGCTGGGCACGGGCTACGCCTGGTCAGCCCAGTGCACGCCACCCGGCCAGCCCCTCGGCCTGGTTCGTCGACGCCTCCCCCGAGCGGAGCCAAGGTACGAAGGCCATTTGAACATCAAGGGGGACTCCTGAGCATCGTGACTCAGGAGCCTAACTGGTCACGTAGGCCCTCACCCCTTAGTTCCGAAAGGCTAACGACGGTTGAGGTAAGCGCAGGGCCGGGCTCTGCCGACGTAGAACGATAAATCCACCCATACATCTCACCTCCCTACTTGCTATTCGTGCGTCAAGGGGGACTCCTGAGCATCGCGACTCAGGAGCCTAACTTGTCACGTAGCCCCTCACTCCTTGGTCCCGTCCTGGTTTCCGTTCGGGGCTAACGACGGCTGAGGTATGCGCGGGGCCGAGCTCTGCCGACGTAGAACATAAGCAAGTAGGAAGGAAAAGCGCAAATCTCAAGGAATTCAAAAGCAAATATTACAGTCCATAGAGTGCTTTGACAACGCCAAACACAAGTTTAAACGCCTGCATGAGGCATGATGCATGTTGCAGGAGCTGAAAGCAGGACAGGAGCCACGAAGGGGTCACCTTTTGGCAGCACCATCGCTGGTGACGGAGCTGCGCTGGGCATTTCGCCGTGGAGCTCGTGGATCGGCAGCGCCGCTGGCTTGGTGTCAAGGCCCGAACTCGCCAAAGAGAGCCTCCGCCGACCCTTCACGGCCTCAAAGAGCTGCAGCGCAAGCTCTGTCAGCCACTGTGCTCCAGCAGGCTGTCAAGGTCAACGCTAGGGTCGCGAAGGTAGACATGGGTGAAGACGCTGCAAGCACAGTAAGAAAGGACACGCGCCACACCTCACCGGGGGCCAAGGCCGAGGGCGACATCCTCAAGGGCGCGACCAGAAGGGAAGCAGCTTGGCGGGCCGCCCTCGGCGCCGCCAATGGCTTTCTGTGTCACCGTCAGAAGCGATTTCAAGAAGGTGTGAGCCTTCACCTCCAGCTTCTTCGCAGGCCACGCAGCCCACGGCCAGACTCCGCTTGCCGCCCAGCTCGATCCTTCGCCCAACGCCTTGCTCCAGCCGCTCTAAGCGCCATGGCGTTTCATCAAGTTTGGCATCCCGTCCTGGCGGCAGCCTCACGAGCCTTCATGTCTTCCTCCTTCTCCGGCGGACACGGGCCTCCTTGGCAAGCTGGTCGTGCAGGCCCTGCAGCTCACTCTCCAAATACCGCAATGACCTCGACATCTGCTACTCCCCAAGGCGGCGTCGCGAGCGGCCTTCGCCTCAAGGATGGCTCTGCTTCTCCTCGCCAGAAGTCGACGCGCCTGAACCAAAGGCCGCTAGAATTGAAGCATCAGAGCGGACCCAGCCGGAGGTGAGCTCCAGGCGCCCGGCCACCAGGCGAGGGTCGGCGCCCTGGAGATATCCTCGCAGCCGGTCCAGTTCAGCAGCAGCACAATCCAGGATAGTAGAAGGAGTCGGGGAGATGGCAGTAGGCGGAGTACGGGGAGAAGACGGCAGCGTAATCACAGCACCATGAGTCGAGACCTTCTCGCGCCTGACCATCAAGCAAGCAAGGGCGCCAGCAAGGACACTCGAGTCGCTAATATGGGGGCTGAGTCGCCTAGCTAGCCCCGGCCAGCCTCGCGAGACGACCGGCAGGAGAGGCCCGCGTTTTGCCGCCCCCTTCTCCCGCAGATGGAGGTGCTACCCCGGACGAAGCCTCGGGAGCCCCCTTCAGCTTTTTCACCGCAGGAACCGGCCTAGCCAAGGAATTCGGACAATAAGCCTCAACAACGAAGCAAGAAGCAAAACGAGAATCAAGCACTTATCGGGTCATCGCCATGGCTCAAGCAACCTCCGCCGAACTTGAAGCCCGAGAGCCGGGTTGCTGGGATCAACCTCAAGAGGCTCGGGAGCAGAGGGCTCGCACAGATCGCCTCGAGCCGGAGCAGACCCTGCTGGGAACCAGCCCCTTCCTGCCCTTCTTCGATCGGGGCGAGCTCGCCACTCGCGCTGCCATCCTCGCTGCCATCCGCAAGAGGTGAAGAGCGCGGGACCTGCGCCGAGGGAGGGGAGCCCTCGACTCCCCATCGGTCACCTCAGAATCGGGCTCCTCTTCCCGCTCCTCTTCTTCCTCCTCTTCGCTAGAGTCGCCGGAGGATACGTTCACTGTCGCCAAGGCCGCCAGGTCCTCGAGAACCTCTGCGGGCACAGGCCCGTCCCCATAGAAAGTGGGCATGGAGTTCACCACCTGCTCCCAATCATCCTGAAGGAACAGGGGCACAGGAGCACCTTCCAGCCTCGCCACGCCTCCCCGACCAAGGATTGAGGACCGCGCCAGATCTTCGCCGCCAAGACTACGGGCTCGGGCGGCCTCCACAGCGGGAGCGAGTATTGCCGGCGGGCCACCCGTGCTCCAGAACTCCCTCGTGGCGACGCCTGTCAGCTTCGCCCGCCATGTTGCCCGACCACTTGTCCGCGTCCATCCTCTCCAGCACTGGCTTCGCGCAGGGACCAACGAGCTCCGCGCGAGACCAAGCGTCAACAGACTTGGGCTGCTCCGTGGGTAGAATTAGCCAGGATGGATGCACCTAGCATCCACCATGACCCACTTGCTCCTGAAGCCTTCAATCCTCTTCCCGGCTTCAAATGGCGTTGAGCTGCACACGCGACAAAGCTCACAAGACGCGTGATGGAGCCGAGAGACCCGGAGGTAAAAATAATGGCGCAGCAAGGACACTGAGGGCTGCACCCCGACATGAGCCTCGCAGTAGTAGGCGAAGATCGCCAGGAGAAGAACAGAGTTGGGATGGAGGTGCAGAGCTAGCAAATTGTAATGGCGGAGGACAGAAAAGAAGAACTTGGAAAAGGGAGGCACCAGACCGGCGGCAATGGCGCTCATGAAGAGCGGGTAGAAGGTGCTTCCTTGGTCCTCGGGAAGGGCGGAGCCAACCTTGAGCACCGCCGCCTGCTGCTGCCTTTGCGCCACCATCATCCGGCGCTACCGGCAAGGCTCTTCTCCGACACATTCGGAGGATCCAGAGCGGGCGAGTACCAAGCTCCAGCCGGGGTCTAGCGAGGCGCCATGCCTTGCTAAGGCGCAGGGTTTGAGTAGATCTAGGGATTTCGGAAGCAGGAAGGATAGGAGCGAGAAAGGGGATCTGGGCAATGACTGGAGAAGGCAAAGAAGGAAAAGCCTAGACGGGTATCGCTTCCCTTGTCAATTCGCAGCTTGCCAAGGTGTCGAGAAGCTGTGGACGCCTGCCCAATCAACCGCCACGCTGGCGCCTAAGGTCGAGAGCTGTTAGCTCGCGCGCTTCGTGACTTGCCCTTCGCTTCTCGCTAAGCCAAGTCCAGCGCGCTTTGGGCCCGGGGCTACTATCGGTGTTCGGGAATGGGGGTACCAGACTTGCTCGCCTGCCCACGGCGCGGTTTCAAGGGGTGGCCCGCACGCCCATCTTCATCAACACAAGCTCAAGACCTCGCGAGGGGCTGAGATTGCTGGGCGGATTTACGTAAGGCTTCTCGTGCACGGCCTCGTCAGGCTGGCTCGCGAGGAGGCAGAGAGATCAAGGCGGGTACTCACGAGGTGCCCATGACGCAAGCCATGATTTAACGAAGGCGCCAAAGGGCGACAGCCCGCCAAGAAGGTCCTCATTTCCCCTTTGGTGCAAAGGTGGAAAGCGCAGGCCAAGGCATCAGGCAAAGGAAAACATTTCGGTGCAACAAGACCAAGACCAGCAGAACGGCAGGAAGGAGGTCATCGTGGAGCCGAAGCCGGCGTCACCGTCAGAGTCTTTGGCAGACGAGGACCGACTTTAGTCAGGATAAGTGTACTGGATGTTCCCCTTCGAAATGGCCAATTGTTGGCGTCCTTCCCGCTCAATATTTGGGGAGAGGCCCAGGGCCACTGCATATAAATAGGACTAGCCACCACCAAGGCATGGGGATGGATCAATCCGGAAGAGACCTATCAGGTAGAACCCTAGCAGAGAGAGAGACAGGCGATCGAACTCACCCTAGCAGTTCATCGCACCAGCCAAGAGCAGACTATCGGTGTACTAGAGTAGGGGTACCCTAGTATCCCGAACTCGTGCACGGACAGTCGCAGCACTGCGTGGCTTGCCCGGTGACCGCCAAGATCTCTCGCTGCCCTTTGGAGCCATTCAAGAACAAAGTATTCAAGATCCCGCAAGAGGAGCTTGCCGGAAGGCCACCAGTGGCACGGCGAACAAGACCCCGACAAGAGGAGCTTGCCGAAGGATTGGTGAGCGACAAGCCCCGAGCGCGACAGGATTCAGCCATGCAAGGTGCTTGCCGCGGCAGTAACCTCTCTTCATCTCCGCCCACTCATCCGCCAACGTGTCGCTGGGGCTACTCCAGCATCGCCAGGTCGGTGGGCTGTGCAGCCAGCTGGGAGCAGCGATAAGCGGCGCCGACAAGCTTACCATCGTGGCAAACGGTGGTGCACTTGACGGTCCCTCAATCGCTTAGGCGACGTGGACGGGCATTTATTGATCTTGCCCCTGCCGCCGAGTTAGGTATATGCATCGTACATCGCATAAGTCGGTGTACCAACTATCGTTTTCCCATTTTTGCCCTCATCTACGCTAAGCACCTGTGGTGACCCCTTGAGCCTATAAAAGGAGGCCCGTGCAACGTAGAAAGGGTTCGGTTCGGTTCGCCCTTCGACTCATTCGAGACCACACTCACTCAGCTAGGTTTTGTAGCTCTCATTGCTCCCTAGCAAGAACACAATACAATCAACCAAGCAACAAGAGGAGTATTATCTCTCCGGAGAGCTCGAAGCTGGGTAAACTGCTCATGTGCATCGCCGATCTGCTCTTCAGGCAATCTCCGCCTCCGAACCACAAGGGACCCGGTCTGCCAGTCCCGTAGGGTGTTCGTGGGTCACGATCAGCTTCCCCGACATCTTTGGCGCGCTGTAGGGCGCCGAGGCTGTGTGAACCTGATCCGCGGTCACACGAGCAACATCTTCATCAACCTTTCATCAACATGCCACCAAGAAGAAGGCTTCAGCAGCAGAGTCAGTTCGCGTCAAACCCACCACCACCAGAGCTGACGAGTGGTGGGGAAGACGCCGGGCGGAGGAACGGGCGCCGCCGAGGGAGCCCACGACACTGCCAAGTCCAAGGACAAGGCGGCGCAGACTCGGCGTCCGGATACGCATCGTCCCATCTCAGAGGCGCGAGACCGCAACGCTATGGTGCTCGCAGCGCCATACGCTCGCTGGGCCAAGATCGAGCTGGTGGATCCAGAGACGCGACAAGAGCAGCCATGCGCCAACCGGCTGGTGCGAAGCGGGTACGGTCGCTCGACAGGATGTTGCTCCTTCTAATATATTTAGAAGTCCGAGCACATCCCGCCTCGCACCGTTCGCCATTGCCGCCCACCACGCAAGCGGAAGCTTTGGCGCGGGCTCAACTGCTCCTGGATTACCCTCCAACGGCTGACAAGGTCGACGAATGGAGGGCCACCATTCAAAGTCTCATCGGCTTTGCCAACGGCGATACTCCGCGGCAACCAACTCCATCCTTGCCGCGGCGAGACGACAAGGCACGAGCCGGTGGCGACGAAACCTATGGGGGTGCAACCACCATGCACTCTCCATCCCGAAGGCTAAGATCACCAGCTCGGATCCACCTCGACAATGACTCCACCGCC
The DNA here is from genome assembly GCA_021605205.1 of Aegilops longissima. NCBI lineage: Eukaryota > Viridiplantae > Streptophyta > Magnoliopsida > Poales > Poaceae > Aegilops > Aegilops longissima. The sequence continues at coordinate 57,535 of JAHIAM010003559.1, read as the reverse complement.
CATCGGATCCACGAAGCTCGCCGTGATCAGCGCCAAGTTCTTCAAGAACGGCAACAAGAAGACGCTCAACTCGCATCGAAGCGCCAAGAGAAGCGCAAGGCCAATCCGACCAGCGCTGGGCCCACTGTCGACATGCAAGCGCCAGGGGAACCAGGTGACTTGCCGTGACGCTGTAGGTTGCCCCGGTTCACTCGTGAGCTGCGGCAGTCCAAAGGGTCTGACAAGAAAAACTTCAAGCCGATGTGCGAGAAGTATGATGGCAGGACACACCCATCGGAGTTCTCAAGATCTACACCATTGCGGTGCAAGCTGCAGGGGACGAGACGACAAGATCCTCGCCAACTACTTCCCGCCGGTACTAAGCCAAATGTCGATCTTGGCTCATGCACTTGCCGGACAGTTCCATATCTTCTTGGCAGATCTATGCCATCAGTTTGTTGGCGCCTTCACAGCGCCACAAACCTCATGGCCAAGAGAGTGACCTTCACCTGGTCGCCTGTAAGGAGGGAGAGTCCTCGCAAATTCATCCAGAGATTCAGCCGCAGCACTACAACATCCCAGATGTCCACCCCGCCAAGGTGATCGCGCGCTTTCATCGTAACGCATGGAATCGCAGGATGAGGGAGGAGATGGCGATGTGTAAAGTCAAGGACGCCGCTGAGCTATATGCCCGGCCGACAAGTGTGCACGTGCTGAAGAAGGAATAAGACTCCCAGGAGAGAATGTGGAAGCAGGATCTGACAGTGAGGAGACCGCCTGCAAAGAAGAGCCGGGCGGCGGAACAACAGAAAGAAGAAGAGCAAAGAGGTACTAGTTGTCGAGCAGTCCGCAACGGAGGTGGCGCCAAGAAGGCAAAGGTTGGTGGCTCCGCAAGGAGGTTGTTGCCGACACCGACCGCCAAGCTGTGGCGGCCGCCGACAAGCAGGACAGCTCCAACAAACAGTACTGCAAAATTCACCGCACCAAGGGCCACGACCTCCAGAGCTGCAAGAAGGTCGAGCAGCTTGTAGAACTGCAGAAGGCTGAGTACGAGCGGTAGACAAGGAGAAGGCTCAGAAGGTGCCGGAGCAGCTAGCAAGAAGAGACCCGCCGGGAGGACGCCATGGCAAGGCCAAGCAGCGGCAAGGTGATGACTCCCCGCGCCGCGATAAAGGATGAAGACGATGATGACGATGAAGACATGGAAGACGGCGAAGCTGATGAGCAGGAGTTTCGTAAAACAACGGAGGTCCTCTCAGATTGACGGTGGTGCTTCTCGCATACCTCGCACCGCCAACTCAAGCAATGGATGCGGAGGTTAATGCAGCAGTAACCATCCAGAGTCACGAGACCTCTGAAGTGGTCCAAGACGCCTATCATCTTCGATATTGAGGACCACCCCGATCGCAGAATCGCGGTCGGGTGTTTGCCGATGTTGGTCTCACCAACTATCCGCAACCTCAAGGTCACCAAGATGTTAGTTGATCAAGGGCCGCTTAAACCTGATCTCATACGCAGTGCTCCGTAAGCTTCAGATCCTCGACAACAGCTCAAGAGACCGGCACTTTCCAAGGAATCAACCCAGAAGGAGCAAGCCGAAGGGAAGATCACGCTTGCGGTAACATTTGGCAGCGAACTGAATTTCAGGATCGAGAGGGTCACATTCGACGTTGCTGATTTTCCATTGCCCTACAATGGAATACTTGGTCGCCCAAGACTCGCCAAGTTCATGGCAGCTCTCATTATGCATACAATTTGTTCAAGATGCCCGCCCGATAAGTGTCATTTCTGTTCATGGCAACAAGAAAGATGCTCTTATCTGCGCCGACAAGATTTACCGGGAAGCAGCAGCTGCAACAGAAAGCAAGTCACTTGCCGCTGAAGCTCCCGGGAGGAAGAAGAAGACCAAGTACGGCAAGAGCTCTGATGCCCACTCCGGCAAGCGCACCTCTTCGGAGTGCTGCGCTACCATCGAGGACGCACCATCGAGCTCCACAGGCAAGTGCAAGAAGATGATGGCAGCTCCGCCGAGACCAAGAAAGTGCCCGCAAGGAGGACGGCACCGGTGGTACCTTCACCATCGCGCACTCTCGACCCTAAATAGGAAGGCGAGCTCGTTGCTTTCCCTGCGGCGAATGTCGATGTGTTTGCATGGCAATCGTCCGACATCCCCGTGTTCCTGTGAAAGTAATTGAGCACCACCTAGCTGTCTGTCCTCGCGCGCGCCCGCAAGCAAAAAAAAGTCGTGAAGCAGGCAAGGAGCGCCAAGAGTTCATAGAAGAAGAGATCAAGAACCGGAAGCAGCCGCCTTGTCGAGGAGTGCTCCATGCCACGGGTTGGCCAATCCGTAGTTGTATCGCAAGGCAAATGGGAAATGGAGACTTTGTATTGACTTCACAGATGTTAATAAAGCTTGTCCCAAAGACCCATTTCCTTGCCACGATCGACCAGATTGTTGACTCCACGGCTGGATGTGATTTGCTTTCATTTCTTGATGCATATTCAGGATATCATCGATCATCATGGCGTAAGAGGATGAAGAGAAACCGCATTCATTACACCATGTGGCACATACTGTTTCATACGGATGCCTTTCGGTTTGAAGAATGCTGGTTCAACGTTTGCAAGAGTGGTCCATGACGCTTTTGAGCCCCAAATGCTCAGAAATGTAGAAGCCTACATGGATGACATAGTGGTCAAGAGCAAGGACAAAGCAACTCTGGTTCAAGATTTGGATGAGACCTTTGCAAATATGCGCAAGATCAACCTCAAGCTCAACCCCGAGAAGTGCGTGTTTGGAGTTCCTTCCGGCAAGCTTCTTTGGTTCTTCGTGTCTCAGAGGGGAATTGAAGCCAACCCCGACAAGATCAAGGCCATTGAGCAGATTAAAGCACCAAAGCGCCAAGGATGTTCAAGACTTGCCGGGTTGCGTGGCTGCTCTCAGAGGTTTATCTCTAGGTCTGCTGAGCGCCTCGCCATTTTTCAAGATTTTGAAAAAGGCAGGTCCAATGAAATGGACTCGGCGGAGGCTGCGCCGCAGACTTGAAGAGGTACCTGTCCTCCACTCCAATACTTGTCGCACCTAGGCCACAAGAGAAGTTGCTGCTATACATAGCGGCAACCAATCAAGTGGTTAGTGCTGCGTTAGTAGCGGAGAGGAGGCGGATGATGAGCCGCAACCGAGGCGTATACATCCAGCGACAAGCTGTGGGGCTTCACAACAAGCTCGTCCCGATAAGAACGGATCTCAAGCAGGATTGCAGAAGATGCAAAAGGATGGTGCAGCGCCTACCATTTTGTCAGGCCTTTGCAGGGGCTAGGTCAAGGTACTCGTGTGCAGAAATTGCTTTTCGCCTCCTCATGGCCTCGAGAAAGCTGCGCCATTACTTCCAAGCACACGAGATAACAGTTGTCACTCGCTCAATGAAGAGGATATTGCGTAATCCGTAGCAACAGCAGGATTGTCGAAAGGGCACTGAACTGCCAAGCTTTGGCCTCAAGTTTGAAAGAACTTCAACTATCCAGAGCGTAGCATTGGCAGAGTTTATAGCAGAATGGACGCCGACGCAAGATGAAGAAATTCCAGAGACGAGCATCCCCGCCAAGGAAGCAAGTAAAGAGTGGCTGATGTACTTTGATGGTGCCTTCGCTGCAAGGCGCCGGTGCCGGCGCAGGTTGCTTATCGCACTCCACCGGAGAGCACCTCAAGTACATAGTCCAGATGCACTTTCCCAAGGAGCAAGCAACAAATAATACCGCAGAGTATGAAGGTTTGCTTGCTGGTCTCGTGGATTGCAGTGGACCTTGGGATCAGAAGCTTATTGTCGTGGGTGATTCGCAGCTTGTCGTCCGCCAAGTAAACAAAGATTATCGAGTCCGCTGATGGAAGCCTACGTTGATGAAGTGAGAAAGCTAGAAGAACACTTTGAAGGCCTGCAAATGGAACATGTTCCAAGAGCTCGTAATGATATTGCCGATGGCTTCGCCAAAGTGCGCCAAGACTCAAGTTACTCTGTGGAACCAGGGATTTTGTGCTCAAGCTGACTCAACCAACTGTGACACCATCAACTCGGACAGTAACAAGAAGAGGAAGTTGGTTTCGTGACTACTTTCCGCAGAGCTCCCGAAGCCGCCGCCAAGAAGGTCCCCAAAATCAACGCAGATATCGCCGAGGAGCAGTCTGCCCGACAAGCCCTAGGGTTTGTTTTGTTGAAGCAGATGCTCCCGACAAGTTTTGCTCCGCAAGCTTGCCGGGATCATCAAGCTCCGCTGAGCCGCTGGTTCTGCCGAGAAGCTGATGTTCCCGCAGCGGCAGATGTGCCTTTAGTTCTTGTTGTCGAGCCGCAAGCTCCAACATGGGCACATCAGATCGCCCATTTCCTTCATACAGAGAACTTCCCAAGAGCAAGAAGAAGCGGAGAGAGTAGCCCGCAAATCAAGTATGTACCAGTTTGTTGATAGCACACTGCATGTAAGAAGACTCAACAAAGGTGAAATTGAAGTGTATTTGCTCGAAGATGGACAAAGCTGCTGGCGAGATACATGGAGGCATATGTGGTCACCACATTGGCGCGAGAGAACTTGCCGCAAAGCTTTCCGCAAGGTTTCTTCTCGCCGAAGCCTCCAGATGCAAATCGCACAAGTAACCATGTGTGAAGCGTGCCGCCCATTCCAAACAGATACACCAGCCAGCTCAAGCTCTCCGTGACGATCCCTTTATCCCGCCATTTTCGTCCGGGGCTCGACATCTCGCCCCTTCCCCGAAGTTGTCGGGGCTTTGAGTACTTGTACGTCGTAATCGACAAGTTCACAAAGTGGCCGGAAGTGGAAGCAGGAGGAAGGTGACAGCAGTCAGCAATCAAGTTCTTCAAAGTCAATTGTTTGCCGCTTTGGGATTCCTAACCGATCATCACCGACAACGCACACAATTCACGAAGTCGCACCTTCATGCAATACGCCCAAGATCTTGGCGCCAAGGTCTGCTTTGCTTCGCTGCTCATCCGAGGAGCAACGGTCAAGCGAAAGGGCAAACGCTGAAGTGCTGCGAGGACTCAAGACCAGAACTTTCGACAAAGGCGCAAGTGCGGAAGAAATCGGATTGAGGAGCTGCCGGTGGTTCTTTGGTCGATCAGACGACGCCAAATCGAGCCACCGCCGACACCTTTTTCTCTAGTCTATGGAGCAGAGGCCGTTCTCCCCACGGAACTCAGATACGGGTCACCTCGAGTGCTCGCTATGATGAGTTTGAGCAAGAGCAGCTGCGACAAGATGACGCTACTGCTTCCTTGAGGAGGATCGTCTTCAGTGCCGCTGTACGAGCTGCTCGTTATTAGCAAGCTTTGCGCCGCTACCATAGCCGCAGTTAAGGCCAGAAGTTTCGAGGAAGGCGACCTTGTTCTTCGCGCGCTCAATCCGCCAAGAATTCCAACAAGTTGACACCGGCGGGAAGGCCCTTATCGGGTGAAACGAGTCACTAGGCCCGGTGCTGTCCGCTTTGAGACCGAAGATGGCGCTCCGTGAGCAACTCCTGGAATATAGAGCATCTTCGTAAGTTTTACCCATAGAGCGCGGTTGTCGGAACCTGCTCGCAACCACCCTTTGGTACAAGTCTTGCCGCTGTTGCATCTAATCCTTTGTACAAAGCCGCGCAAAACCCCGCATCAAGAAGCTTATGTGTTGCGCATAACTTGTCAAATGCATGCTTTCATAATCCTTTTGCATGTGTTATCCGACATTTTGTGCAGCATCCACACCCGGTAAGCAATAACGAGCCACTAGGCTCCATAACTTTATTTTCTCTTCTTTCTTCTCAAAGAAAGGAAGGTTCCTTCACCCACAAGTTAGCCGGGGGGGAAGGAGAAGATAATGGTGTGGGCCGCCAAGTGTCGCTCGAGGAAATATCGCCTTGCCGGGAAGCGAACGACAGAAAAGCTAAGTTGCCAAAGTTTGAGCAATCAGTTTTTAAATTTTTAAGTTATCTTCCTCAAACGATAGTACTTTGTATGGAAAACCTGCTGCTGAAGGAACCAATCGCGCTGGTTTGCGCTTACTTTGTTTCGAGTCCTCTCAACAACTTAAGTGAGCTGCAACCAGTTGCGATAAGGTTGCTTGTCGGAGGCGGCATCGCCAAGAGATCGCCGACGTCTCCGCACTCAGCGCCATGCAAAGGTGCCCGCACCGACAAGTTCCCTAAAAGCGAGGGGCACAAACATACAAAGGAAGAAATCGAGTAAAGGAAATAACATTGCAATCGCTTGCCTAAGATAGAGTATATTATAAAATAACTTGTCGCAGATCTAATAAATTGTTCTCCTAAACATGATCTACAAATGACAAGGGAAATATAGAACTGGCGCCTAGTCCACGCGGTCGCCATCAACTCTCTTGACTCGGCCACCCTGCCCACAATGGGTGCGATAAGGGCATTGAGCGCCTAACGCCGCCATGGCGGCAGGGACTTGAGGACGCTAGCGAAGTTGACGCCTGGATTGCGGAAGGCCACCTTCATTAGCACCTTCAAGAGCCCTCGCATAGATTTGGCGCGACTTCGCCGGCCAGCTGCTTTGGGATCTCCTCCGAGCCGCTGGAGAGCCACAAGACGCTTTGAAGAACAGGCCGAGCTTGGCGCTGGGCTGAGATGCTCGCTTGTGGAGTACCCGAGATCCACCATCCCCATCTCCATCAGCTCCTTGTCAATGGCGGCGAAATCACCCTCGCGGCTGGTGTGCCCGCCTCCGCCGACCGAAGAGGTAGTACCTCTCGCAGCTCCCTGCAAGGCCGAGCAGGGGGTCAAGATGGCCCGCTCTTTCCGCAGCGCCCGCGAGCGCTGCGCCGCCCCGACTTCACGCTTTTCCCTTGTCGGCCTTCGGCCCATGGCGGAGGTGGTGGAGGAGTCCGACGGCGCTGATGGCACCAGTGGCAATGGGGGGCGGGGCGTCGCTCTCTTTGGACTTGAGGAGAAGGGGGGAGCGGCAGTGGTTTTTGATGTGCCAGCAATGGCAAGGTGGGCGCTATGCCCCTGCTTCCCTGCTTATAAAGGGGAGAGGGGCGATGCCCGCTTTTCCGATTAAAGAACGCCCCCACGATCTCCCCCACGACGCCACGTCCGGCGCGTGCTATTCGTGGGAACGTGGTGGGTCCGGAGCGAGTAACGGCGTGATCTAGGCCGCTGCGCGTTCGCAGACGCTTTTGGGCCTGGCCCAACAACGCCGGCACCGTGTGGCCCAGCCTGGGGCTCTGTTGGTGTACTAGAGTAGGGTACCCTAGTATCCCGAACTCGCACGGACAGCAGCAGCACTCGCGGCAGGGCTTGCCCGGTGACCGCCAAGATCCTCCGCGCTCCTTTGGAGCCATTCAAGAACAAAGATTAAGACCCCGCAAGAGGAGCTTGCCGGGAAGGCCACCAGGGCACGAAGGAATGAAGACCCCGCAAGAGGAGCTTGCCGAAGGATTGGTGAGCGACAAGCCACCGAGCGCGACAGGATTCAGCCGCTGCAAGGTGCTTGCCGCTGCAGTAACCTCTCTTCATCTCCGCTCCAGCTCATCCGCCAACGTGTCGCCGCGGGGCTACCTGTGCACGCTGCGTCGGCGGCTGTGCAGCCAGCCGGGAGCAGCGATAGCGGCGCCGACAAGCTTACCATCGTGGCAAACGGTGGTGCACTTGACGGTCCTTGTTGCAATCGCTTAGGCGATGTGGGACGGGCATTTATTGATCTTGTCCCTTGTCAGCCGAGTTAGGTATATGCACTGTACAATCGCATAAGTCGGTGTACCAACTACTGTTTTCCCATTTTGCCCTCATCTACGCTACACCTGTGGTGACCCCTTGAGCCTATAAAAGGAGGCTCGTAGCAACGAGAAAGGGTTCGGTTCGGTTCGCTCCTTCGACTCATTCGAGACCACACTCACTCAGGCTAGGTTTTGTAGCCTCATTGCTCCCTAGCAAGAACACAATACAATCAACCAAGCAGCAGAGGAGTATTATCTCTTCGGAGAGTCCGGCCGGGTAAACTGCTCGTGTGCATCGCCTCGATCTGCTCTTCGCAATCTCCGCCTCCGACCACAAGGGACCCGGTCCGCCAGGTCCCGTAGGTGTTCGTGGGTCACGATCAGCTTCCCCGACACAGACCCTCACGAGGCTGTTCTTCCCTTGTACTGTTCATCATCAGCCCCTGAGGCAATCCACCACACCACACACTGGAGTAGGGTATTACACCACAATGGTGGCATGAACCAGTATAAACCTCGTGTCCTCTGTGTTGTTCTTTGTGTAGTCTAGATCCTTGCGAGGCGACGAAACGTAGGTAGGTTGGAGGTGTGATCTCTGCGTGCACCCCAGAGTTCGAACCTGGAGGGTCTGCCGGAACCCGAAATCCGACAAACGAGACCAAGACTAGCAGGATGGCAAGATGGAGGTCACCATGGAGCCCAAGGCAGCGTCACCACCAGAGCCTTTTGCAGGCGAAGACCGCTTTTGTCGGGATAAGCTGTACTAGCTGTCCCCTTTCAAATTGGCCGTTGTTGGCTCCCTTCCCGCTCAATACTTGGGAAGAGGACCAGGGCCTATATAAGTAGAACTAGCCATCACCGTATGGGGCAACTATGCCCCAGGCATCTGATCTTTAGCTGATCTGTAGCCGCACACCAAGCACAAGAACACCTCAACCTCAGAGGGCTGTTCTTCCCCTTGTACTATTCATCATCAGCCCAAGCGGCAATCCACCACCACCACATTGGAGTAGGGTATTACACCACAACGGTGGCCCGAACCAGTATAAACCTTGTGTCTCTTGTGTTGTGAGTTCGTTGAGTTTGTCCGTGAGATCTTAGCAAGCTAGGACGTGGATCGGTAGGGGGAGAACTTCGCGCGCACCCCAGAGTTTGAACCTTAAGGGTTTTGCCGGAACCCGTGATCCGACATTTGACGCGCCAGGTAGGGGTGCGCCGAAGCTTCCCTTCCGTCGCTCCGCATCACTTCGCTTCATCGTCCCCATGGCGGACGCACACCGCGCCCGCGCCCGATCGCCAGGCTTGCTCGCCACCTGCTGTTGCTCGACGGCCTCGCCGGCGGGCTACCCTGCCGTTCTTCGTCGCCTGCCGCCAACGCCACCACCGGCCCGGTGGGGAACGAGCAGCAAGCGTCCTCGTTGCACCCCTCGGTGCGACAGGATGGCCGCACCGCCACTCCATCACTGACTCCCGCTGGTTTGTCGTCTCACACTCCTCGCGCTCCCACGGACGCACGAGCCACGCTCATCATGGCGCACTAGCTCCTGCGCTACCGCCCGGTCGATGACCTCTACGAGGACTGGCTCGACCACATCGCCGAGCTCGTCAGCGCCGTAGGGGCTCCCCTGCGCCATCCCTCTCACTACCTCACCCTCCGCCAGCTACGGGCGACGTAGCTCATGGAGTGCCTCCGCCACCTCTGCACCAAGACGGCGCCCTGCCGCCAAGGCGCGCAGCTTCACGGCGCGACCCACCGTGTCTGGCGTCCGCGCGTGAAGAAATAAGTTGTCAAGAAGTCCCTCGACCGCAAGAGAATGCTCCACCACTCCTCGCACAGCCGCTCCAGGATCGTTTGCTGCGGCAAGACCCCGCGCCGCTTACCGTAGCGGCGCGCGGGCGCCAAGACGAAGCTCCACCTCCAAGATGGGCCCCGATGACCATGGCCGGCTGCCGCGCCTTCACCCCCGAGCTGCGTAGCGTCGCTTGGCCGGGCAAGTTCAAGCCGGGTTTGCCTCCTCGCTACGATGGCACCCCCGACCCCGCGGAGTTCCTGCAGCTCTACGAGCTGAGCATCGAGGCGGCCAACAGTGACGAGAAAGTCATGGCAAACTGGTTCCCTATGGCGCACAGAGGCGGCACTCGTTCGTGGCTCCTGAACCTGCCTCCAGGCTCGATTTCCTCCTGGGACAAGATGCGTGACCGCTTCATCGCCAACTTCCAGGCACTCGCGACCGCCCGCAAGCCGCGGGTGACCTGCGCCGCGCCAAGCAACAACCAGGAGAGACCAACCGACCGCTTCATCGCCAACATCCAGCGCTTCAATAACGTTCATCTCAAGATCCCCAAGGTGACGGACGAGGCCATCATCTCCGCGTTCTTTGATGGTGTCTGTGACGTCAAGATGAAGGAGGAGCTCGCCATCCACGAGGAGCTATACACGTCCCTGGAGCTGTTCAACCTGGCGACCAAGTGCGCAAGAGCTGAGGAGGGGTGCCTCTCCCTCCTTGAGCTCCCGGATACAAACCCGAAGGAGAAGAAAGCCAAGGCCAAGGACGTGGAGCGCAAAGGAGCAGTCGTGCTCGCCGCAGAGCCAGACACCAAGCGCGGCAGAGACCGGCCCGAGTCATCCAAGAGAAGTCGACCATTCTGCACCTTCCATAACCTGCATACCCACAACACCAGCGACTGTCAAGAGCTCAGAGCCATTCTAGAAGGACGCTTCGGTCGACGCCCCGAGCGCAACGACCAAGGCTACGTCCGAGGAGGAGGACATGGTGGAGGACGCTGGGACGACCGTGGCCCGCGCCAGGAGTGGCGCGACCGGCCTCGTGAGGACCGCTGGCAGGATCAGCCTCGCGAAGGCGCCTGAAGGGACCAGCCTCGTGAGGGTCGTCCTCAGGGCAACACCGGTCTTCCCCCACTACCGCCGCTGCCAAGAAGGAATGATGACCACCATCAAGACGAGGGGGCTGGGGGCTTCCAGGAGCCGCGTGCTATCGCCTGCATCTTGGGCGGAGCTCAGGCCCCAGCCTCGCAGCGTATCTTCAAACAGTTTGCTCGTGAAGTGAATGCAGTCCTCCCCAAGCTCGAGGCCACACGCCCGCTCAGGTGGTCCAAGTGCGCCATCACCTTCAGTTCGGCAGATCAACTCAAGTGCGCGGCTACCACAAGCTCCCTCCCGATGCTTTGCTCCCCAGTCATCAACAACGTGCAAGTCACCAAGACTCTCATCAACGGCGGCACGGGGCTCAATATCCTGTCCATCGACACGTTCGACAACCTCCAAGTGCCGTATGACCAGCTTCAGCACACCAAGCCTTTCTCAAGAGTGACCGATGGCTCCACTACCCTGATCGGGCAGGTCCGCCTTCTCGTCACCTTCGGAGAATGCAAAAACTACCGCACCGAACTCATCGACTTCGACGTCGCGCACATCCGTCTGCCGTATAATGCCATCCTCGGGTATCTAGTCCTGGCCAAGTTCACGGCGGTGACCCATCACGGCTACAATGTCCTCAAGATGCCGGGAAGCGGCAGAATCATCACGGTTCCATGTGAAGAAAGAGATACGGTGTGTTCCCTTGAGCGTGCCTTCCAAGCTGCAGCAATCGACGACCCCGACAGCAAGGGCGAGTGCCCTCCTGAGGCCAGCCCCAAGAAGAAGAAGCAGTTGCGCCATGCAGGACCTCAGGAGGGTGGCGTCGCAACTGGAACCTCGTCAGGATCAGCGCCCGCGCCAGGCGCGCCTCCCTCCATTGCATAGGAAGGCGCGCCCGGTGCCCTTCTCGGGCAGGGCTCGGGGGCTCTCTTCTGGAGGGCCTCAGACCTTGCCAACATCACGAGGGAGGCGCTCGGGCACCACTTGGAGACGTGTTTCACGGCACGTTTTCCTCAGGAGAACACAGGGCGAGGAGCGCCCCCGCTCAGGAGTTCATCACCAGGACCACTCAGGAACTGCAAGACGCGAGGGCCATGCGCGGCGACCGCCGCTCGCGAGGCGCAGGTCCCCATCCAGGCGAGGATGTCGGACTGCGCGCCTGCATCAATGTCCCAGGGCTCAACAGGGCCGCATCTCAGGAGCCCTTCTGGCCTTCGCGCGTGGGACGCTGCGAGGGTCCACCGCACAGCTACATTCGCATTCCTTTTGGCCTGCCGAGCGTGTCATCCGCCAATCAGTGCAACTTGCGGCGCGTCCTAGAGACTCAGGAGGCCAGGCATCATGCCGTCCAGACGGAGATGGAGACGGTCCTCAAGGAACCGCCTGGACCCCCAGAGCCTCCCGAGGCTCAGGGCCCCGGTGGCTCATGAGGAGCGACCCCTTCACCGCGTACCTCGATGTAACGCCCCGGATTCGATGCGCCAGGTGTCCTTCAGTTATTCGTCAGAGTTGCCATGTCATCTGCTTGCATGTTGCACTTTGCCATATCATCATCTGCATTTTTATCATGTCATCATGTGCATTTCATTTTGCATATGTGTTCGTCTCATGCATCCGAGCATTTTTCCCGCTGTCCGCTTTTGCAATCCGCACTCCTATGTCTCCGGCGCCCCTTTTACCTCTTTTCGTGTGCGGGTGTTAAACGGTCTCGAATGGACCGATGTTTGCTGCGGCCTTGGTATAGCACCGTAGACCGCCTGTCAAGTTTCGGCCATTTGGAGGTCGCTTGATACTCCAACGGTTAACCGGTAACCGCAAAGCCTCCTTCTTTGCAGCCCAACACCCATTTCTAAAGTGGCCCAAAACCCAGCAAACTCCCTCCATGCTCTCGGTCGCTCGATCACGATCAAGGTGCCGAAAACCGCACCTCATTTGAGCCTCCAAGCTCCCTCTACCTATAAATATGTGTCTCCGAAAATTTCCTGAATGAAACCCTAGTCTACTCCTCTCGCCTCGGCGGACATGTCCGCGCCACGGACGAAACCGCCGCCGCCCCCGCCATTCAGGACGCGCCACGTGGCCCCAGCCACCCGCCTCCGCTGCCTGCCCGAGCCTGTCATGCGGCTGCAGCAAGATCCGCCACGCCAAGCGCCTGGCCACGCTTCTTCCTGCCAAGGCCGCAGCACTCCGCCGAGCCGCCGAGGCCGGCCGCCTCCCAAGGCCAGGCTGGCGCCGCGCCGCCTGTCGCCAGACATCGCCGCCGCCTGGCCGCTGCCCTTCCGCTGCGCTCCTCGCTGAAGCGCCACCTGTCCGGTGCGCCCAGCGCCGCGCCGCCACGGCCTCCGCCGCCCGGCGGAGCTCCGCCAGACCGCCTCCACTTCCGGACGCCCCGCGGACCTCCACCGGCAGCGCCAGCGCCGCAAGACCGCAGGTCCATTGCCTCCCTCCGCCTTCCCCCGCCTGCGCTCTTCTCCGGCCTCCCCCGCCCCATCTCCCTCCTCAACTCCGGCGAGAACTCCGGCCATCCTCCGGCGAGATCCGCCCGGGTGGATGAGATCCACCCGTTCGCGGAACCAAACGGCCCCGTCCCTGCCCTGGATCTCGCCATCCTGCACCACTCCGTCCCGTTGACTTTTCGACAGGGTAAAATTCCACTAAGTCCCCGAAATTGTTGCATATTTTGTTGCATTTTCATCGCATCATATCTCTGCATCCGTAGCTCCGTTTTGCGCGTGTAATATGTCAAAATGTTCGTCTCGATGAGTAGATCATTTCACCTCATTGCATCATTTTCATTTGAGCTCATATTGATGCCCGAAATGCTGTTGGAAGAGGGCTATGTGATGTTAGTTTCTGTTTCTTAACAGAACATGCACTTTTGTCATTTTTGCCATGATTGATGTGTGCACCCTATGAACTTGAGTCCTACATGTGTTTTGTAATATGCCATGCCATCTTTCCAGGGTTGTATGCCATGTATTTTTGTGATCTATGTGGTGACTAGCACAAGCATGCAAAGTAGGCTTCCTGATGTTGTTGTTTTCAGCCCTGTTTTGCTGATATTTTGATGCCATGTTAGCTTGATGCTACCAAGAGATCCATGCATATTTTGAGATACTTCAGTAAGGATGTTTTGTTCTACATGTCTTGCTCTATCCATCCATGCCCTTGTTTGAAATTATGGAGTGACATAGCTTGAGTCAATCGAGCTCTACTTTTGCTATAAAATGTTTCCTGGCAGATTGTTTACATGTTATTCAATTTTGCCAAGGTTGTTGTAGTTGATCCTTGCATGCTATGATGTTGTTATTGCCATGTATAGCTTCTATGCCATGTCTTCTTACTGTTGATTGCCTTGCCATGCCATGTATTGCTCTGTGGTGAGTGGTTCAAGCTCACCAACATGCCTACTTATTGTTGTTTCTGTCATGTATGAATCTGTAATATAACTTGCCATGTTTACATGGGTGCCATCATATTTTCTGATCCTTTTTGGCTCATGGCCAGTAAAGGACTTTTGTTCTATGCTATTAGTAGATTTATACCATGCCTTTTTTTGCCATGTTAAGTTCCTGTAACATGTTGTTTGATAGCTCTAAACATTGCAACCTGATGTTATTTCTGCTAAAGTCTGAAACTGTTATTATTTGCAATCTTACCATGTCTTTTTGAGCATGTTCTAGTGATTTATGGAGATAGCTCAGTGTTCATGTTTTGTAATGCTTTACCTGTACATCATGCCCATGCCTTTTGTTGTTTTGTTGAGATGTTGTAGCTTGTTGTTTTGGTGCTTGCAATATGCCTAGTTGCTGTTTTGGACAGATTGTTGCTATGACTTGTATAGGGTGTATGTGTTGAACCGCTGTCTGCTTTTGAGTGTGCTCTATATGAAACTTGCTTAGAATTGCATGTAGTTTCATATTATCATGTTGCATCCTTGTTTTGAGGTGTTTGCTTGATGTTTGTATGCATTTTGCATCAATGCCATGTTTAACTTGTTTTGCTCATATCTTCTAGACCGTAGCTCCGAATCTAATGAACTTTATATGTAACTTGACTAGAATTTCGTGTAGATTCTCGTGGTGCATCTTAACTTGCTGTTTAACAACTTAAACTTAAGGTTTATTCAGATCTGGACCAATTTCGGAATTTGCATATGAGGACTTACCGGAATTGTTATATGTTGTTCCCGGCCTCATTTAAACTTGCATTGATGTGTTGCTCTTGTTTGCATCATCTCTTGCCATGAGTAGCTTCATGTAGCTTCGTCATGCATCATGCTTGTTGTGCATCATGTCTTGTTCATGTGTGATGTGTTTACTATGTTGTGTGCTTCTTCTTGTTAGTTCCTGTTTCGCTATGATCGTGAGGATTCGCTCGTCACGCTTGGTTCGGCTTCATCCGTTCGCCTTCTTCATGGACTCGTTCTTCTTCCTTGCGGGATTTCAGGCAAGATGACCGCTACCATGGATCTCACTACTATCATTGCTATGCTAGTTGCTTCGTTTTTTCGCTATGCTGCGCTACCTATTACCTGCTTATCAAGCCATCCCAAATTGCCATGTCAGCCTCTAACCTTTTGCACCCTTCCTAGCAAACCGTTGTTTGGCTATGTTACCGCTTTGCTCAGCCCCTCTTATAGCGTTGTTAGTTGCAGGTGAAGATGAAGTTTGTTCCTTGTTGAACATGGAGATGTTGTTCCTTGTTGGAACATGTTTACTTGTTGGGATATCACAATATATCTTATATTATTAATGCATCTATATACTTGGTAAAGGGTGGAAGGCTCGGCCTTATGCCTGGTGTTTTGTTCCACTCTTGCCGCCTAGTTTCCGCCATATCGGTATTATGTTCCCGGATTTTGCGTCCCTAACGCGGTCGGGTGATTTATGGGACCCCTTGACAGTTCGCTTTGAATAAGACTTTTCCAGAAGGCCCAACATTGGTTTTACCATTTGCCTCACCTATGCCCTTTTTCCCTTGGGTTTCGGGAGCCCGAGGGTCATCTTTATTTTAGCCCCTCCGGACAGTGCTCCTTCGAGTGCTGGTCCGAACTAGAGCCCTCAGGCGCCCCTCAAGGCAACTTGAGGTCTGGTTTTAGTTGTACGGACTGCTCATCCGGTGTGCCTCGAGACCGAGATATGTGCAGCTCCTATCAGGATTTGTCGGCACATCCGGCGGCTTTGCTGGTCTTGTTTTATTGTCTGTCGAAATGTCTTGTAGCCGGATTCCGAGACTGATCGGGTCTTCCCGGGAGAAGGAATATCCTTCGTTGATCGCGAGAGCTTATCATGGGCTGTTGGGACACCCCGCAGGGTTTGAACTTTCGAAAGCCGTGCCCGCGGTTATGTGGCAGATGGGAATTTGTTAATGTCCGGTTGTAGAAAACCCGAAGTTGATCTTAATTAAAATACACCAACCGTGTGTGTAAACGTGAGTGTCTCTTTTCGGGGTTGATCGAGAGGAGAACACGGTTTCTGTGTTATGTTTGACGTAAGTACTAGTTCAGGATCACTTCTTGATCATTACTAGTTGACGACCGTTCCTTTGTTCCTCTTCTCGCTCTCATTTGCGTATGTTAGCCACCATATCATGCTTAGTCGCTGCTGCAACCTCACCACTTTACCCCTTCCTTTCCCATTAATCTTTGCTAGTCTTGATACCCATGGTAATGGGATTGCTGAGTCCTCGTGGCTCACAGATTACTACACCACTAGTTGCAGGTACAGGTTTGCGATGATCATGACGCGAGAGCGATGTTTGCTTGTGTTGGAGTTCTTCTTCTTCTTCTTCTTCGATCAGGGGATAGGTTCCAGGTCGGCAGCCTGGGCTAGCAGGGTGGATGTCGTTTGAGTTTCTGTTTATGTTTCATCCGTAGTCGGATATTGATCTTGTATATGATGCTGTTGTATTCTTGTGGCATTTGTGCCTTATGTATGTATCCCCATCTATTCTGTAATGTTGATGTAATGATATCCACCTTGCAAAAGCGTTTCAATATGCGGGTCTATCCTTGGTGGGACCGTCGAGTTCCTTTTGGATAGGGTCGCATATTGGGCGTGACACTCGAGCTGCTCCGACATCCCTTCATCGACAAAACCAGGTGACATTTTCCAAGTTTATTTGACTGGGAGCGCCCCTCGGGCTGCATCATTCCCAGGCCGCGTGGGTCCATCCCTGTGGCATGTATCCCTTTTTCATGTCGTTAGCTTACCTTGCTGGGGGCGCCCCACGGGCTACATCATCCCCAAGCCGCTCGGGCCGGACCCGGTGGCATGTATCTTCCCTGCATTTACTTAGCCAGTTTGCTTTTCATGCTTAATCTACCTATGATTATCACCTGTTTGACTCTCACCTCCCACGGGGGCTACTCACGCTGGAACGACGCTTGTGCACGGGTCCGTCCCTGCAACATCAACAAATCTGAGCGGTCGAGCTCTGGCTCGCGGCATGCCCCACGCACGTCACCTCACCAGTCCCTCAGTGCCTCCGTCTCCTCGCGAAGAAACCGGCGGCGGACTAGCAACCATAGTGGCAAACTATGTTTCTCCTTGTGCTGGCTTGCAGGAAGCTCATGAGAGTGACAGCAGGCGGCACCGCGAGCTCCCTCTTCTCCCATTCAATCCGCTTGCACGTTAAAAGGGGGGCTCCTGAGCATCGCGACTCAGGAGCTCCTACTGGCTCTCCAGCCCTCACGCCCTGGCCTTGACCACAGAACTCGACCTGGCATACCAGCGGGGCTGAGCTCGTTCGAGGGCCGGGACCTGAGGACGCAGAGCATGAAGGAGAGCATGGAGAAGAGGGGGAGGCTCGCATGGACCTGGCCTAGCTACGCATCACAAGGAATCTACCCCAGACTGCCAAGATAAGTCTCGTGCTCAGATCGGCTAATTGTTGGAGCCTAGGGGTCACGCTCGCCGCAGCCCTATTGAGGCAACATCGCCTCGCTTTCTTACCTTACCACGGCTTCTTGAGCGCTAAGGGGGACCTCATGAGCATCGTGCCTCAGGGGCTCTTACTGCACCTCGGGCTGCTCACCTCCTGGCCTTGACCACGGCACGCGACCTGGCATACCAGCGACGGCTGCAGCTTGCCTGGGGACCGGGACCTGTCAGCATAGAGCAACGAGCCGTCGGGAGGTTGGAAAGGGGAGACCGAGCCTAAACAGAACATGCATTCACAAATTTCATAACATGGATAGTATAAACAAAAGACATTACAGACCCTTTACACACCCCCACGGGGTACTTCTTGATTCCTCGCAGGGAACAAAAGACGAGAACTTAGGGGAATCCTATCTACACCCTCCCGTGGCCGACGCTGTCATCAACAGTGGGCCGCGGGAGGCCGGCGCCAAACCCCATCCAGATCAGCGACGGCGGCGGCTGGACGCTGCAGCCCTGCTCCGGACGCGGCAAGAGCTCGGGGACACGTAGCTGTCGTCGCTCGTCTCCGGAGTCTCGTAGAGCTCAGGAGAACTGCTGGACGCCCAAGAGTCGCTATTGCTGGAGGAGCCGCAGGCCGGGCGTGCATCATCCTGGCGCTCCCCTCCAGGGCAACACTCCAGGCGACGGCCCTCCGCATCGAAGACCTTGAAGGACAGCGTGGAGGCGCCGTCATAATCTAAGTGGATCGCGAGGGCGCCCTCAGCACGGCAAACCCGCGCAACCTCACCCCAGCCGCGGGTCATGAAGATCTTGCCGGAGGAGACCACTTCAACCTCTGCTTCAGTCGCCGGGGCGTCGCAGTCAGCATGCTGCAACTAGAGCTCGAGGGGTCCCCTCGGCGGCATCACATCGGAGAAGAACCATGGGAAGCGGATCCAAGTGCTTGAGGGCATCGCCGCCCACAGCACAAGCTCGCGAGAGGAGTCCGCAACATGGATTCCAGGGGCGGCGGCATGTGCCGCCATGGCGCGGCGGCCGCGGTCGCGACGCGGGCGGCGCCGCTCGGTGCTCCTTCCTCCTAAGCCCTCAGCTTGGGCGTATAAGGGCAGCGGATACCCTGGAGGTGGTCGTTCGCACCAGGGCCTCGTCACTTCCGCCCTCATGACAATGTCGCGACGGTGGACTGGCCTTTTCTTCAGTGGAAGCGGCCCTGGCTCGTTGCGGGGAGCCTTTCCTTTCTCCTCTGTGGAGAACCTTTGGATCCACGCCATGGGAATTGCTACTAGTAATGGAGCAAGGAGGAAGAAGCAAGCGGACTGGGAAGAGATGGGTGACGGGGGCTCTGCCCCCCCCCCCTCCCCATTTATAGCGGGAGAAGGCCAACCGGCGCCTCCCACGATCACAGGTAATGATGGTTTTCCCTTGCATGTCGCAGGGACTTGTCCAGTCGGGCAGTTTCCGAGGCGGCGTGGGGAAGCGGAGACGCCCATGTCCAATCAATCGCCACGCATCGACCAAGGCCGTAGGCTTTTGGGGCCCGCGGCGCTCTGCATTTGGCCTTTGGCTTCGCCTCGAAGCCAAGCCCGAGCATGCATTGGGGCCGGGTGCTACTGTCGCCGTTCTGGGAACGGGGGTCCCCAGACTTGCCTGCCCGTGGCCCACGGCATGGCTCTACGCGTAGGCCCGTACGGCCCATCTTCACCAACAAGCATTCAAGACCCTCGCGAGGGGCCAAGCCTCGCGAGGCGGACGACACAAGACCTCCTCAGGAGCGGCCTCACCAGGTTGGCTCGCGAGGGGCGGAGAGATCAAGGCAAGGAAAGCCTTGCGAGGTTCTCGTGCCGTGAGCCATGACGATCAAGATCAGGCGGGCGCCAGGCGGGCGCCAGCGCGCGCAGTGTCATTGTTTCCCCTTTGGTGCTAAGGAAGCGAGCGTAGGCGCGGAGTACCGAGGCGTCAAGCAAAGGTTTCCATATCAGTGCAACGAGACCAAGACCAGCAGGATGGCAAGATGGAGGTCACCATGGAGCCCAAGGCAGCGTCACCACCAGAGCCTTTTGCAGGCGAAGACCGCTTTTGTTAGGATAAGATGTACTAGTTGTCCCCTTTCAAATTGGCCGTTGTTGGCTCCCTTCCCGCTCAATATTTGGGAAGATGACCAAGGCCTATATAAGTAGAACTAGCCATCACCGTAGGGGGCAACAAAGCCTCCGGCATCTGATCTTTATCTGATCCGTAGCCGCACACAAAGCACAAGAACACCTCAACCTCAGGGGGCTGTTCTTCCCCTTGTACTGTTCATCATCAGGCCAAGAGGCAATCCACCACCACCACACTAGAGTAGGGTATTACACCACAACGGTGGCCCGAACCAGTATAAACCCTGTGTCTCTTGTGTTGTGAGTTCGTTGAGTTTGTCCATGAGATCTTAGCAAGCTATGATGTGGATCGGTAGGGGGGAGAAGTTCGCGCGCACCCCAGAGTTCGAACCTTAAGGGTTTTGTCGAACCCGTGATCCGACATCATGGATGATCGTGTGAGATGGTTGTCCAAGACTACTGTGCGAGATGGTGTGTCTAACTGTTAGAGTAGACCACCTATTATGAAGTTGGATAAAACTAGTTTCTGCAAAGATCCTTAAACTCCGCTTACCCCAAATGCATAATTGAGTTTGGCCTACTTACTGGTGAAGCTTGCAAATACATTGAATGTATTGACCCTTGTGGTCGCAACGTAACATGTTGTAGGAACTACCGTGTCAAAGGAAAGATACAAAGTAGGGTTACGACACTATACTCAACTCCCGCATGTTGGTGAATGGACGCCACAATGCTAGAATATTATCTCCGGTGCATGATTATATTGTAAGCTAGCACATGAGTTAAGCAAGTGCGTAATGTAAAGCACTAGATCTGCGATGTAATACTATGAAATGTGATGTATTCTTGGCATTTCATCGTCGTTGTGCATGTCAGCTATTTATCCAGGGATTGACACGGTAAACGCAAAGATTCGGGGGCCCTCTCAGGAACTAGGTCGTGGCAGGTACAGTGTACATGTAAACTCTATGTTCGCACATAATTAGTTTAAAATAATAGCTTTAATTTAGCTCACTTGTTGATGCAAAATTTATCCAAAATTAATCTTTAAATTCCTGTAGCAACACGCGGGAAAATCACCTATTTACTCAGTCAGGCCCAACTGAATCATGAATGCAAAGACTCCAAAAATGATACAGCCTACCATACACGTTCTAGGAAACAAAGCACAATGACAGACCCCTAACATATTTTTCATCCATTCAACATTCTGAAGTTCAACATCCTGAGCTGGGGTGGTGCTCTTCTCTCCTTTTTCCTGCTTTTATTACGAGGAGGGATGCATGTTGAAAGGATCGATATAGTTGACTAGAGGGGGCGTGAATAGGCATCTAACAGTTTTAGCTTTTCTTTACCAAATTAAACTTTGCATCAAAGTAGGTTGTCTAGATATGCAACTAGGTGAGCAACCTATATGATGCAACAACAACAAGCACTCAAACAACCAATAGCGGAGCCGGTGGAGACGAGGATGTCTTACCGCAGTTCCTTCCCTTTGAGAGGAAGTACGTCTCCGTTTAAGTGGTGTGGAGGCACAATGCTCCCCAAGAAGCCACTAGGGCCACTGTATTATCCTCACGGCCTCACACAATGCGAGATGCCATGATTCCACTATTGGTGCCCTTGGAGGCGGCGACCGAACCTTTACAAACAAGGTTGGGGCAATCTCCACAACATAATTGAGGCTCCCAACGACACCACGAGCTTCAAAGACAATGGAATATGACTCATGGTGACCTCAACCGTCTAGGGTGCTCAAACACCCAAGAGTAACAAGATCCGCAAGGATTAGTGGGGGGAATCAAATTTCTCTTGGTGGAAGTGTAGATCGGGGCCTTCTCAACCAATCCCTAGAAAATCAACAAGTTTGATTGGCTAGGGAGAGAGATCGGGCGAAAATGGAGCTTGGGGAGGGAAGAGGTGGTCAACTTGGGGAAGAAGACCCCCCTTATATAGTAAGAGGAAAGATCCAACCGTTACCCACTTACTCAGCCTGCGACATGCGGTACTACCGCACATACTTCACAGTACTACCACACAGGCATGCGGTACTACCGCACGCGCGACAGGGGCCAGACGAGGCCCTGTTGCGTAAAAGCGACGAGCGGTAGAACCGCTGGAGCGGTACTACCGCGCGTCCTTGCGGTACTACCGCAAGGCAGGGCTCAACTAGGGCTGGGAAGGCACAGACTAATAAAATTACATCCATGGCTACTTTCGCCGAGTTTTGGTCTGTGCAAAAAATCCAGCACGGTACTACCGCTCATAGGGAGCGGTACTACCGCGTATGGTGCAGAAGTAAAAAATTACTTCCGCCCCTACTTCCGCGCATGCCATCGTTCTGGGCTAGAGGCCATGGTACTACCGCGTGCTAGGAGCGGTACTACCGCACGACGCGATACTACTGCTGCCGTGGGTGGTACTACCATGGGCCGCTGCAGTACTACTGCTCCCTTGAGCAGTACTACTGCACGCCACAGAACAATAGCACTTGGAAGCCTTCATCTTTTCTACGACAAGGGAAACAACCGGTGCTCCAAAGAAGCGAAAGAAAGGTGGTGCAAAGGAACAGATGTGTACGTGTTGATTCCACCCTAAGCTTTCTGAAGCGGACCCCCTCTTAATAGTACGGCTTTCCTACGACTCAAATCCACCAAAAAGAAACATAAAGAAATGCCGTATTTGATAGGCTCCGAGGGGCACCAAATCGTCTTGTGCCTAGACATGAGATATCTGAAATGCTCAATGCACATGATTAGTCCGCAAAGGCATTGTCATCAATCAATAACCACTTAGGGAGAAATATGCCCTTACCATCTCCCCCTTTTTTGGTGGATTGATGAAAATACAAGATTTGCACATAGGGATATAAAATGATCATAAGCAAACCCAACATTTATAAAATATAGACAGGCTCCCCCTAGATGCGTGCACTCTTAGAGAAGTGCTTTGGACTGCACGGCACACGTACTAGGATCAACACTCCCCCTATATTTTATAAACAAGGCAATCCTTGCAACAAAAAGAATGACACTAAGCATGGAGGCAAGGTAAAGTAATGAGCAAGAAGTAAAGAGCATAAGATATTATAAGCTCAAAATCTACTAAACATACTAGACAATAAGATAAGACAATAAGATAAGCTGAGGACATATGTCTTACACCATATGATAGTCTCCTGGACTCACACGAACACAACTGCAAACACTACAAATAAATACACTTCCGTGATGATACGTGTTTGTCACAGCAGGTCATGTTTTCTGTCATGCATGTACATCCATGACGATTTTATGACAGAATCAAGATAGTCATACATGTGTTGTCGTAGAAGTGTTCCATGACATTACCAAAATTATCATCACGGAAGTGTCCAGTTCCATGACGATAAATCGAGCGTCATAGAAGTGCTTTCGTCAAGGGTGACCGACGCGTGGCATTCACCGTAACAGGTCACCGTTAAGCTATCGGGTCCAGTTTTGGATCCGATAACCCGCTAACAGCCCGGACCAATGGGGATTTTCCACGTGTAAAATTCTCATTGGCCGGAGGAAACACGTGTTGGCTCACTATTGGGACAGATGTCATCCACTCATTGGACAGGAGGCGCCTATGATATGTTTAACACGTGGCACAACCCAATAGAGGCCCATACCGGTGAAAAGGCCGGCCAGTTTGACTTGGTCAAAAGGTAACGGGCCGGCCCATGGAAATCCTGTTAACGACCTATTCGTATATCCCCCATTTACGGCCCGCTAACTCCCGACCCATTACGGCCTATCGGAATTAAGCCCAATAACTTCATCTGGGCCGTCCAATATGATTCCAGCCCGTTGTAACTTCCGGCCCATGTATGGCCCATGATGTCTTTCGGCCCATATGAGGCCCCTCGTAACTCTGGTCCCATTAAAGGCCCGAGATGAAACTGGCCCATCATGAACAGTGTATCGCTTTATACCCATTAACGGCCCATTATTCCATCGACCGTTTCCAGCCCGTGCTAACTTTCGGCCTTCTAAGGGCCCATTTATTCTTGGGCTCATTTCTAGAATTTGGTTAGTTACGGTCCATTACTGGCCTGTTCCGTTTGTGGGCCAAATTCAGCCCGCGGTTACATTCGGCCCATTTATGGCCCGTTAACCCGTTGGGCTATTTTCATGGAGTTATCAAATACGGCCTATTAACAACCCGTTATGGTCCACGAATAGTATGGCCCATGATTGATGAAATGATTATACACCCTGTAGAATGCCCATGGATCCTACGGCCCGTAGAAAACCAATGGATCCTACGGCCCGTAGAAGGCCCATGGATCATACGACCCGTAGAAAGTCCAAGGATCCTACGGCCCGTAGAAGAACCATGGATCCTACGACCCATAGAAGGCCCATGGATCCTACGGCCCGTAGAAAGTCCATGGATCCTACGGCCCGTAGAAGGCCCATGGATCCTATAGCCCGTAGAAGGCCCATGGATCCTACGGCCCGTATAGAAGACCAATGGATCCTACGGCCCGTAGAAGGCTCATGGTTACAACAGTCCGTGTGTTGCCATGATTATTGTGGCCTAGTTACCAAAAATAGGTTATTGTGGCCACTAGAAAAACGTGGAAAAAGATATGCAGTGACTACAGGGAAACAACTAAACAAGACAATAAAGAAATAAATAAGCAAGCAACTAACGCTAGCCTATTACCGCTATTACACATTACATCCACTGGGCATCAAAGTTCACCACCAGTGCAAATATAGGGAACAAAGCAGCATATTACATACACTGGCCGTCAAAATTGGCCACCAGTGCAAATAAACGCGGCAGCAAAACAAGAGGAAAACTGAAACAACTTCAGAAGAGCTCAAGAAACGTTATCCTGGGTATCCACCATGTTGGCAATAAGCTTAGCAAGCTTATTAGCTTTGTCTTGTTTGGCGCTAAAATCCTCCAATGCTTGTTGTTGCACCAGAAAGTATGCATCTGAATGCTCGAGGGACATCCGCAGTCCTTCCGCTTCTTGTCGCAGCATAGCTGATCGATGTCTTTCAGCTCGTAGTTGAGACTCAAGAAACCGAACTGATTCAGACATTGAGTTTGAATAGCTTGTGCAAGCGGTAGTGGCCAGTAACTCGAACACTAAACCAAGACAGGACTTTGGGGTTGTCTCACTGTCTTCAAGATAGTCTTGCTTAGCTGTTTTATCAGCTTTGTTGGAGACCAACAAGGATGTCTCACTATCCTGAACCTTATCTGCATTACTTCCTTTACCATTGCTTAATAAGGCACTCTTCCCCAATATTCTCACAAGATTCTAAAAGAAGAAACAAGGCATATATAACAAGTTTAGCATGTACTAGTATATGAAACCCATTTCGGTGAACCAGTTCATTAGTAAGGTGGACAGGATTAAACTACCAAGTCTACTATTGCCAAGTACTAGTACATAATAAAAGCATCAAACAAACATGTATCTATGTCCTATGGTCACTACATTGTCTTGCCAAATCAAAATAGAGACATGGTTCAAATCATATCAACTCAAGACAAAGCAGCAGTGAAAGAATACAAAGCGTGGGAAACTACACGGCACAACAAGATTTCAGATGGGTACCACGGGTCTACATGTACAACAACACTATTGGCTCTGTTGTGATGCTAGTAATGTGCATGATATGGGAAGTCAACTTTATACAGAATTGAAATTGAAATCAACGGAGCTATTGATAAGAGCAAACCTGTTAAAGAAACATGCGTGTACATACCTGCTGTGCCATTAGAGTTTCGATTGGATCCTTCAATTTAAAAATAAGTTTGTATCAGTAAATACAGCGATACAAGAGCAAAGCAATATGCACGATAGCAATGGAATCTTAAATTAGAACAGTTGTTCTTCAAGTTTAAGCACTTGTTCTACATGAACAGAGTGTAGTAAGACGCAAGAATATAGTACTTAAAAATAGAAAATGAGCTCATATACCTTACCACATTCTTGGTTCGGGACCAAGATGTAACAAGCGTTCCTACCATCGTCCAAAGAATATGTCTTAGGATAACGTAAGGGAATTTGATGAGTTTCTTTGCCGGTGAAGTACATTTTCTTCAGGTAATTCCGATACTGCCACCAAGCATACTTGAAGATAGCAGAGGTATTAGCACTGTGACCTCATCCTGAGTTTCCAAATCGGTCCTTCTCTATAGAGAAAAATGGGAAATTTGCTGTATTATAACCGTCATGGAGGTAGAATGTATGGGACAAAGCAAAGTAATTGCCATGAATAACATTACTTACACGTAAATCCTGGAAAAACACCTGCAACTGGCATTTTCCTTCATCTTCAGTATAATATTTCCAAGATGGGAAGATACGCTCATAGGATTTAACAACATCAAATGCGATAGATGCTAAACTACGACTGGCTGGTTGTGCTTCCTCCACGTGAATAGGCGTATTAACCGGTGGAGATGGGGTTCGCTGTGGTAGTATCGGCCCTTTGGGCACCGGAGCTGCCTTACTAACTACTCTTGTTTGGGAGCTCTGTGGTGGAGATGGTGATGTGTCAACAGGAACTGGGTTACTATCTCATTGGGGTTGGGGTTATATTGGGTGAAGCCGATCTCCGCCCATCGCAGAGGGGTACAATCTGCGAGAGTCTGGGTTATGTGTGGTAGGGCTGGTTCTCGTGCATGTACAACCGGGGTGCTATCTCCACCAAGAGGTAGCACTGTTTTATTTGAAGACCGTGTTTTTACTCCGCTAGATACTGGCATCACCCGCTCCAGTTCAAATGGCTGATAAACAGGAAACATAGTTGAATGTACAGACATTGTATGAGAGACAGATGCAATAGATAGTGTGGAAAAAAGAGGGCATGAAATAGTTGACATGTATATTGTTTAATTAAAACAGATAGCATGAAATAATTTCACATATATGATGTCTATCTAAAGTGGATAGCATAGCATAACATAATTGAAAGATATGATGAATAACTAAACAGGATCACATGACATAATTCACATACATGTTATCTAAGTAATAAGGATCACGTGATTTAATTCACATATGTGATTTATATGCTAAACAGAGGGCATTTGATATGATGTCTGAACTAAGAACATGGTGTTGAATATTGTGTATGTGATGTCTAAACTATGCAATGCAAGACACCATATGCATGATATGAGCAGTATAACCGTGCCAAGTTAGAGCATACACCTCGGTGGGGGAATAGGAGTGGTCATCTATCTCAGAATCCATCTCTGAGGAGCTATCGGGACCCAACAAGAGACCTGCTTCAACAGGTAGCACTGTCTGCTCTGAAGGCCTTGTTTTCACTCCAGATTTTTCCATCTCCCACCCAAATGGCTGATTCACAGGAAGAGTAGTTTAATGTACAAACATTGCCGACAAATGGAAATGTAATGAAGAAAAGGATGGGCAAGATATCATTCAAATATATGATGCCTGGTTAAACAGGATGGCATTGCACATTTCACATATATTATGGCTGACTAAAAGACATGAGATTGCATAATTCCCATATATGATATAGAAACTAAACACGTGGCATTACAAAACATGTCTAAACTAAGCAGATGAGATGACATATATGATATCAAAAGTAGGCACTGCAAGGCAACATATGCATGATATGACTAACATCATCATGCCTAGGTAGAGCAAACACTTTGGGGGTAAATAGGAGTGGTTAGTTGCGTCTGAATCTGCCTCAGAACAGATATCTTCCTCTGGATTACAATCTGGGGAGGGGGGAGGGTTTGCCATCGAACCCACCATGGAGCGATGTTTGCATGACATTGTATTGTCGCACAAAACTCTTCTCTTTTTCTCTACATGTTCAACATGACTGTGTACAATATTTGACATGCATACGAAAAAGAATATGGTGAGATTATGTAAGGAGAGCATGCAGAAATTTAGAGTGATGGTAACAACCAGTGGATGGATCCAAAAATAATGATAGCAGGCTGCTGATTGTTTTAATTTAATAAAAAGACAGATGCTAATTGCTTTACTATTTGTTTCCCACCCAAGATGAACAACATAGGCATACCCTAGGTGAACCAGATATTAGACAAAGATACTATTCATTGCTGCCTCGATATGTGCCCCACAACTAAATTATAACTCAAGTTTGAACATTAATTTGGACCTGACTTGGAGTCTAAGAGGTGAACAGGATGATAAAGTAGCAGGTAATTTTAAGCAATGCATAACATAAGCAGAAACAAAAGGGTGCGACCTCTCTTGTGGACCCGTGTACTCCTCAGGTTCATCTGCTGAGTCAATGATGGTGATGCCGTTGCGGTGGGTGCCAGCGGAAGGGAAGGAGATCTGAGGCGGCAAAAGACGGTCAGGAGTCGTGATGTCTGGTTTGGTGGATGCTTCTGTCGATGGAGCAGCTCAGGTGAGGTGGACGACGTCGCGGCAGGAGCAGGACAAACCACACAAAGTTCCTTCGACACCTACCAGAATCAAGTAATTCTATAAGGGCTCATTTGGCTTGCATGATTCTAAAAACGCAGGGATAGGAAAAACACCGAAATAGGATAGGAATGCACATGGTAAACAGAGCATTTGTAAACACAGGATTTCTGTCACCTTGGGTGTTTGGTTCACAGGAATTGGAAGAGCAGAGGAATGCAAAGAAACATGGCCAAAATAAAGTGAAACTATATGAAAGCGTGTACAGTTAGAATGTTATTCTGCCACTAATGCACTCGGTCTTGTTTTCATGCTTAGGATTTTGAAAGCAGGTGGATGTTTTGCTCCATTCCTTTCAACAAAATGCATGAAGAATTGAAGAGTAGAGTGCCATAGTAAAATTTCCTATTGCTATGTTTTTCCGTTGAACCAAAATAGCCCTAACGGATCAACATGAATGTAGAGTAATAAGTGATGCAACAAGTGTACAACCTCTTTGCCGTAGCCGTGTCGACCTCAGCATCATTGGGTTGGTCGCTGAAGAAGTTGAGGCAGAGGTGGTTGTCGGAGGTGTGGAGGAAGATCTAAGGAATCTGTAGACGGCGTCTAGGGCCCTTCTCTGTTGTGATGATTCGTTCTATTGTTGCAGCAGCTCCGGTGAGCCGTAAGACGTCAAGGCTGAAGCAGCACAAGACAGACATCGTTAATCTCAAGTGGGATTCTAATAGCATCTCCAATAGATGATGTAAAATAGATCTAAAATTTACATCACCAAAAACCACCTAACTAAAACAGATGAGGTAAAAACTGTTGACTCTGAACTAACTGTCGAAACTAAAATTTACTGTGGAATCTGAATGTTACTGTCGAAACTGAACGCAATGGTAGCAGAGAGGCACTTGATATGTAGTTTAGGGAGGGCCTGCAGTTCATCTTCAACCTACACCCCCCTGAGCCGCCAGCCACCACCGGCCGAACCGCCGCCCCCGCGCCGCCTCGAAACAACTCCCCACCACCGGTCTGCCGCCTCCCACCAGCCCTCTAGCCCTGCTCCACCCCCCCCCCCCCGTGCCAAGCTTTTTCTCCGGCGATCCCCACGCCACCACGCCCCCACCGCCGGGCGACCACCGCCCCACCCTAAACCCTAAGATAGATAGTGGGGTACCTCTCCGGCGAGCCCCCCTCCTCGCTCCGGGTGGTTCTTCCTTAACTTTGGCTAGCCCTCCCACCCCCTGAAAATAGACTAACCCAAAAGTCGATTTAGTCGACCGAAGTGTAGCTAAATCGGAGCAGAGCAGCAGCACGAGCGAGGGGAGAGCAGCAGCAGCGCGAGCGAGCGATCGAGAGCTGGAGCAGCAGCAGCAGCAGCGCGAGCGAGCGAGAGCCGGAACAGTAGCAGCGCGAGCGAGAGCCGGAGCAGCAGCTGCTGCTGCAGCAACGTGAGTGAGCGAGCGAGAGTCGGAGCAGCAGCAACGCGAGCGAGCGAGAGCCGGAGCAGCAGCAGCAGTAGCAGCAGATCCTGCTGGTGTGGACACCGCCACCGAAGGGGCCTCACATTGGGGGAGAGCCGCCGTGGAGATGTCGCCCGCGGCACCGGCTTTGAGGTAGTCGCTCCATGGGGGTGCGGGATGGAGCACCGTCGGTGCCGGGAGGTCGAGTAAAGGAGAAGGTGCGATGTGATGAGTGTACAACCTCTTTGGTGGCGCCGAGTAGGCCTCGGCTTAGTCCGAGGAGTCGGTGAGGATGTTGCGGTTCCGGTGGAGCGGGTTAAGGCGGCTCTGTGGGGATGGAGCAGCCGCGATAGGCGAGGCGATCGTCGGAGAAGCTCCTTGCAGGTGGAGGAAGGGGCGGCTGAACCGGCGGGACAACGAGACGGATGACGGATCCTCATCCGGGGAGGTGGACGAGGGACGTCGAGCTGTTGCGGTGGATGACATCGTCAGGGAAGAAGCTCCGGCTAGGCAGTGGTGAGGTGGCGGACGGAAGAGGGTGGGGTTTCGCAGCTGGAGCGAAGAGGTTATGGCGGCCTGGGATTTCGAATGGCGAAAAGGAGGCGATGGGAGGGGCAACCATGACTTAGGGACGCGCTTGTCCAAACTGTAGGGTGTGTTACAAAAGTACCCCCACCGATTTGAACTAGCGGCCCTTTCGGCTCGGGGTTAGAAGGGGGATTTTTTGTGTTGGGATTTGGCAGCTGGAGGGAGTTTTCGCGCGCGTTGTAATTTCATGACAGCAAGGCGCGGGTTGTGAAGGCGCCAGTTTTGGGAGCACAATATCTGAAATTTCGGGATATAACAAGGCGCGGGTTTAAATTTAGGGACAAGCCTAACGTGTAATATTGTACTTGTATGTACCAAATCAATTCGCACTTCCCTCAACGAAAAAAACAAAAAAAACTATTCACACCACACAAAGAGAGAGTCTTGTCCCGTTTTACTATACAAATGCTATTCAAAGCTATATGAATCCATGTTATGTCCAATTAAATATTTTTGCTGGTTGTATAATGCATGTAACCTACTCATACCAACATTTTAGTGCATTCCAAATGTCTATACTACTGCTGCAATTCGAACTGAATTTGAATTCGTTTCTCTATTTCAATAAGAATCTACAATCATGATTGTTGCCAACTTCAACCATCATTCATGTATTACCTTAATAACACACCACATGATTACTATAGAGATAGATATGAACTATGTGTACTATATGAACTCGAATTCTATTTTTTGATTACACTTGATGTTCATTCCAAATAGTAGTACATTTGATGTACTAACTATATATTCATAATCTAAACCATGTTCCATACGGACACCGTGTTTATCACACAAAGTATAGTGCCCCGCCCCCTACATTATAACAATATTTAGCCCTGGGCTGCAAAAGCCACACATTAGCCCAAATTATAATCAATGTTCTACATTATGATATCTTCTTCAAGTATCCGTATCCACCTTTTTATAATGAATTATGATCTTTGTTCGTCTTTTACACCTTCACAATCATCTTCTATTTGTAGCTAGCTAGCGCTAACTTTATATCGTGCATGCACACGCCCGCCCCCCCCCCCCCCCTCTTACCCTCCCTCAGTGTCCCCTCCATCACCGTTATTTCTCTTTTAGGTCGTTCACCCGCGGTGTGTGTAGGCCCCCGGCACCTTCTTTCCAGCACACACTGGTCGATATACCTCTCTAGCCAAGTGTGCCTACCACAAACACATATATACTTCCCCTCTTCTCTTCTCACCGTCCATGCCCCCTATGTCCAATATGGTTCCACGCAGATGCACACTCCCGCCCCTCTTTTCATTGATCTCATACTCGCACACTCCTCCCCCCTCGACATGGTAGGCCTCTTGTACCACCTCCTAGCCGCACCCCTCTCCCCATGTCTGTCTCTCCGGACCTTATTTGCTTCTAACACATGCATGCATGTATACGTATCGATCTCCCTACATATAGCCAGGTCGACTATAATTCGTTTTCCCCACGCATCGATACACTTACCTCACTAGTTATGTCTATCCCTTTCTCGGGCACACGACGGTTGATCTTCCTATGTAGTTACGTATGCTTACCACAACCATATCGTCTCCCCTCATCATCCTTGCATACCTCCCGACCCGTCTCTCACACGCACATGCATAGACAGACAGACATCCCCCGCCCTCTCTTATTGATATTGCACTCGTACCCTCCGTTTGTCTAGCAGGCCTCTCCCACCATTTGTGAGACGCCACTCCACCACCAACCCTCCGACACTCTACCTTTGTATTTCTCCCAACCTTATTCCTGTGCTACACATATCCATGGATGCCGATCGATCTCCCTCAATACATAGCTAGGTCTCTCT
Organism: Aegilops longissima; assembly: GCA_021605205.1. Classification (NCBI taxonomy): domain Eukaryota; kingdom Viridiplantae; phylum Streptophyta; class Magnoliopsida; order Poales; family Poaceae; genus Aegilops; species Aegilops longissima. The sequence continues at coordinate 25,666 of JAHIAM010003559.1, read as the reverse complement.
CCTACCCCACACATATACTAGTCAATCGGTCTCTGCCCCATCCCCCCCCCCCCCCCACACACACACACCGATAGTCAAATGTTGTAGGTAGGTATCCATGCCACAGAGAAAAACTGCACCTCTGCCCTCTCAAATTCCAGTAGGCCAGCCGCCCTTTATCTTTGACGTGGGCAAACACAAATTCGATGGCACTCTTTATCGATCGCGCAGCCACACACTTCATCCCTGTTTTCAATTCTATCGATATCTCACGTCCATGACTCCGTTTCACACACATTGCATATGTTACATTTTTTTGTTTGAGATATCATCGACACATTGCCTCTATTTCGCACAAACCATCTCTCTCACACCCACCCACGTACGTACCTGCACCTAAAGAAGAGGTGCACGTAGGATGCATGTACTCACGTCTCGTTCCCGGCCACACCCGTGCGGGTACACGATGGAGTTCGTTTCTATATGAAAAGGCAGCCCACGTGATAATTTGACGCGTGTAGTGGTTGTTTACTCGTAGGAGGGTCGGGTACCACGCCTAGACGGAACAAAGTTCGAGTTGACGCGTTAGTATCAAATAAAGTTATATATTCCTCAATGGCACGCACAGAATATAAAACGATTGCCGTGGGAAAATGGAAAAATTCGCTCCACTATATAGAACGGAGCCTGCCTGCCGGGGTTTGTCTCTCGTCACACCATCTCACACAAGGCGGCGGTGGCCTCTCTCTCTCTCTCATTGTTGGTCAGTGATCTGGCCGCATCCCGTCCGCCGGCAGAAAGGGAGGATATGCATCGTTTCTCCGTTCAACGGCGTTGAGGCAGCACGTCCCAATCTGCAATACCCGCTATTCTCTCTGCCCAAGCTCCAGCGTGGTAGGGCCTTCGCCACTTGCTCGCTGCCGCAGTATGGGAAGATCCCAGCCGCCGGCACCCTCTTAGTAACATCCCGACGACCCTCGGGTATAGCTTCCTCGGGCCTTGCTCCACTGTCCATCTTCCCATGTTCCTGCATGTGGATCTTCTTTAGTTGTTTGCTTAAAACGTATCTCGGTCGGCGTACTATCCATCTTCCAATCTCGTTCTCAAACCATTTTTGATAAACCACCATGTGATATCTTTTCCTTATTACATGGAATATGCTTCTTTTTTGTCGGTGTATGTGTCTTCAACTCATGTTATTGGGCAGTAATTATTTCCTTTCTACCTCCTTTTGCAAATAGGGCTATCCATTTTCACCTCATTGCTATTGCGTCCTTTTGGTGAACTGCACAAATCACTTTTTTCTTAAGAGTGTTTTGTGCAGTTCCACCAAAATGTCACACGGACAATGTTTTTACATTTCTGTGGGACTGCAGAAAGGGAGATTGGTTTTGCTATCCTCCTCATCCAACTCCGTGCCTAATCTTCTCCAACAAGTAGTTAGTCCTAAAGAGAGATCGCAGAGGTGATCGGCTTCTATTTGTGTGTGTTATGTTTCATCATCTAGTTCCGCTATTATTGTAATCACACTAACTGGATATCTTTGCAAACAGGGATGGTCGGCTTGATTTTAGTGGAGTTGCACAAAATGATCGGATTGTGGTGTCCTCCGTACACCTCTTTTTTGGCTACAGAGCTAGGTGAAACTAGCTGCCAAGCAATGAACACTGTGCCCAGGAAAATGGAGCCATGCCTATGAACAGCATCGATCAATTATATATTTTTCTTCATTTGTACACCTTCTCACAACTTTGTCTTCAGTTGTGATGTGAATATTGGCGCTGATCTGCGAACCATTGAGATGCATTAGCAGCCATGGTAGTTTCATTTATATTTGATAGAATGTTGTAACGAGATAATCTTGAGGCAAGAGGATGCATGAATCCTAAGTTGAAACCTTTTTTCCTGCGAGAACCAAAGTTGAAACCTTCATATCCTCACAATACAATTTCATTAAAATTATGCGTACATATAAACAAATCCTGAAGGATTGATAGCAATGCCATATACAATTCAACTTCATTTCACCAACATGTGGGACATCCTTCATCCGGCTCCACCTGTCGTGCAGCAATATTGAGTGCACAACTGCACGGAAAGATTCACCCCAATCGTTGCGCCGCATTAGTAATGACTAGTGAGCAGTCAAATCACATAGCCCCACCTTCGCCACAATAAGTTGCTCGGACGAAGCAACCATCATTTCTCTGTTCCTTGAATCCGTTGGTACTCCCATATTCCCAGAGTAATAAGTTGCTCGGACGAAGCAACCATCACTTCACCTTTCCCACAGTAAGTACTAGTACCTCCTTGGGCCCACTAAAAAATCACTTTCTCTCTCCATCAAGTGCATTTACTGTCAATCTAACCCTGTCACCGAAACACCTCTTTGGCTACAGTTAGTTCAGGGTTAGTCATGAGTTAGTCTAACCTCTAGCTAAGTTAGAGTATCCAACAGGACCAGTATACGACATGCAAGTTGCTCAAAGCATATAGTCAAATTCATACGTGAAAAGATCTTTTTTCTTTTTGAAAACGGAACATGAAAGGATCTTCGAATGATATAATTTTCAAATTATATAAAATATTATCAATTGTCAAAGGCATCCTCGAAGAATACATTAGGCCCTACTCCTTCCTTCTAGGTGTATAAGTCACCTTACCAAAACCAAATAATCCCAAAATACTTAGGCGTGGTGCATTAACTCCCACCTCGTTTCTTGTTTCTTGACATATCCACCAGTAAGAGATGTGAGGCGTGCATGTTTTCAATGACTTAGACTACCAAACACGACATGCAATGGTTAGTTCATTGCATGCAATGCTATTAATTAGCAAATAAATATTAATTTCTCTCGTTTTCCTCTCTTACTTGGTCACGGCGCACAATCTAAGATGACTTATGCAATAGACGGAGGGAGTATATAAAATCTTATCGATAGTCAAAACCAAATGTTACTACTACACGAAATAAGTTCAAAACTAGAAACTGGACCCACTCATGGCACGGCACGCCTGTCTCGTTTGGTCCGTCGGTCAAAGCGCTTCCTCTTCTTGGCATAACAATAGAGTACATTAATTTTTTTTAGAATGCTCTTGGCACGTCGCTAACATGTGATGAGTTAACCGACCTCAAAAATGCCAGCCCGCCGCACTTCGAGACAGACGAGGACCGAGAAGCGATACGGGCTGCTGGATTACTAGAGCTAGGTGTCTCCCGGAGGCCAAGAAATATGGTGATAGCGTGAGTTAGCCATGTAGTATGATGATGTAACTACACTGGGCTGCCATGTTTCGTACTCTTCCAGTCTACTATGGAGATGATTGGTTGATTTTATATCGCTGAATAATATAAAATATTATGAGTGCAAATGCTCCACCACGAGGTTCCTTGCTCCTTCTCGGTCGTCGGGAGTCTATGTTCTTCCACTCTTTTTTATGTGAGCTTTGTTCATCCTTTTGCCAACACGCGGCAACTCGCAGAACGACGAGAAGCTTGCTTACTACGCCTTCTCCCTCGCCAAGGCGTGCGCGGTGGCTCGCAACATTTATTCTATTTGTCTAGGAATCCGCATATAGCTAGGCTCTTGCATGAGAGCCCACTCACCTTATAGACTACCCTCAGTGGGAGTAACATAGATGGTAACATCACACATCTCAAGGCAAAACAGATGATGTGGTGAGTAATTAATGAGAAAATAGAAGCATGTGGTAACATAGCTAGTTACTGTAACATCACACATACCAAGATAAGTCGAGTGTACAACCTAATAAATGAAGTGTTGCATGACACCACACATACTCCCCACTATAGAGGTAGTACTCTAAGTTACTGTACCCATTGTGGCTAGTCTTGCTTTTTCATCACTCTCTCCTCCACATAGGCAAAAAATACCATGTAAGCGGGCTATAAGCCCACTATTATACTTGCGGGAGAGAGAGGTGTGAAAAAGTAAGGGGAGTGGGCTCTCCAGCAAGAGCCTAGCTATATACGCATTCCTAGGTAAATGCAATAAATGTGAAGAAAGAGATAGAGAGAAGATGCAAAAAAGTAGAGCACTAATGTTCTAATAGCCAACCTTATAGCCCACACTATTGCATGAGTGCATATAGATGATGGCTGTAGATGAAATGGCATTCCTTGTAGCCATCAGTTGGCTATATTATTAACCATGCTGGGTAGTAACATAAATGTAGTCATAGTGGGCAGTAATTTAGACTAGTACTCCCTCCTTTCCGGTTTATAAGGCTCAAATCTGAAATCTCATCAACCAAGGCACTTGGTGAGTGGAGGAATGTATCTCGTACTTTACAAAACTACCCAAATTAAAATGATGCATTCATTTGGATTAATTGCAGTGCATGTATGCTTGCCCACTAGATGAGTAGGAAATTTACATGCATTGGTGAGTTCCTTTTAATTATTGCATGCAAATATTTAATGCACCTTGGAATCTCAATAGAAGATGGAGTTGAGCCCTTTAAATCAGAAAAACAAAAAAGTTGAGATAAGCCCTATAAACCGGAAAGGAGGGAGTAACATATGCATGTTACTAGTTTATGTTACTATCATCATAGTGGGTAGTAACATAAATGTAGTGTTATGCAAGCCTTCATTTATTATGTTGTAGACTCATTTTGCATTGGTGTGCGTTATGTTATGGCAACATATTATGTTACTACAAACACCTCTCTCCTCATTAACTCCATGCCACATAAGCATATATGTCTTGGATGCACTATGTTCAAAAAACCTTCGATTAACATGTGTTCAAAAAACAAAAAAATGTCAAAAATTACAAAACAAAGACCTCGATATGAGCTATCGGTAGGGAAGTTGGTCCTTGCTGATATAGGATGCCTCTTCATATCCTTTATGGCATACCCGGATGACCGCATGTTGCCGCCCAATAGCCAATGCCATGTCCCCTGCGAATCTAGAAGCTTCCCTCCCTCGCCTTAGTTGGTTCGCACGTCTTCCCTTGTTTTAAGCCGCCTGCCCACCTATAGAACCGCCTCGCGCTGGCCAATTCCTCTCCAAACACCTAGAGAGGCAGTTGAACCGAACAAGTCTAACTTGTTTCTAGTGAGTACATTGACGTGGCATCGATTCCTCTGTCCTGGTTTATTGGTCCCCATTGTAGATTGTGTCAAATTTTGACTATAGATTGAACTAACGAAATGTTCATGCATGTTACCAAAAATTATATCATTGAAAACTATGTTGAAATACGAATCCAATAATATAATTTTTGTTGACATGCATTAACATTTTGTTAGCTAAATATTTGGTCAAAATTTGGCACGAACTACAACGGTGACCTATAAACCAGGACGGAGGTAGTATGTGAGAGTGGAAGGTGGGCCCTGTATTGATGAAATAGCACATCTTTGTATCTTAGGTTGTGCACCATGACCAAGGAGGAGGGGAAAACGAGAGAACTTAATGTTTATTAGCTAATTAATAGCATTGCATGCAATGAACTAACCACTGCATGTCGTGTTTGGTAGTCTCAAGTCATTAAAAGCATGCACACCCACATCTCTTATTGGTTGATATGTCAAGAAACAAGAAACGAGGTAGAAGTTAACGCACCGCGCCTAAGTGTTTTGGGATTTTTTTTTGTTTTCGTAAGATGACTTACACACCTAGACGGGGGGAGTATTATACTTGAAGGCTACAAGGTTGGCTATAGATGACGTGGCAATGTCATGTAGCCATCAGCTGGCTATACTATTAACCATGCTCTTATAATACTCCTATATATAAGAACGGAGGGAGTAGTTGGCATGCATGATACTACCTATAATACTCCCATTACAACCAGCCTGGTAGAACTAAAATACCTAATCTAAATGGTCGCCCCCCGATATCTTTGTCCTCCTCCAGCATCTGGCAGAAGAAGAATCGAGCAAGACACCGGCTATTCACCGGCGTCGCCTCGGCGGTGGCCTTCATGGGATACAATCGGCGGTGGCCTCCCGTGTTCTACTTTTCCTCGATGATGGCGGCGGACAGGGACGTGCTGCCAGTCACCTCGTCCACATCCGCGTAGCCGCATCACCTCGTCGACATCCGCGGTGGCTTCTTTCTCTGCCTGCATGTAGCGGCTACGTGTGCGTCGACGCCGGATGGCGTAGTCGCACACACTCGAGGCGTTGTATGACACGGCGGCTTCGAGGGCAGCAACGATGCCCATGCCACCGCGATCCCCAACAAGCCGGCATGGAGAAAGTCAACACTCTTCCTTGATATGTATTGGAGAAGCGAGCTGCCAAACCACGCGCTGGCTTAGTGCGGCTACTGCCTCCGACGGGCTAGGCGAGGTAGGTGGAGAAGCGAGCTGCCGGGCTGGGCGGGCCACCCAGACGGCTTTTATGCCGGAGAACTGCTCTTCCTGCTCGTCGGATGCCGCTGAAAGAGTGGACAAAATGGTGGGAGAAGGAGCTTGGCCAGCGTCCTGCTCCGGAACGGACGTGTGTGGCCGGAGTTGGTTTCTCGCATTCCACACGGGTTTCTATATCTATACTACTATATATATATATATATATATATATATATATATATATATATATATATATATATATATATATATATATATATATATATATATATAGTGGGTCTATTATGATAACACCCTTAAGACCTTATTCTCGCACTCCCAAAAACCTTATTCTCGCTAACACTGCGTCGAGACAAACAAAAACAAAACCCGACCCCTCCCCGCACCTTATCCACCCCACGCCCCCACCTTTCCTGCCAGATCCCGACAACGCCTCACCTCCACCTTCTTCCCCACTCCCCTGCGCCGCCCCATGTCCCTCTCGGCCGAGGCCAACTCCAATGGCGCGCCTCGCCGGCTACCTCCCCGCGCCGCCCCACCTCGCAGGCCCGCGCCAGCGGCTAGCCATGGCCGCCGTGCCTCCTCTCCATCCCGGCCGGCGCGCCTCCCTTTCCCCAACCCATAGCGCCGCCACTCCCCCAGCCAAGCTGACGGCCGCCGCGCGCCACCGTGCCCAGGCACCTAGACCCGCCCCCTTCCATCACGCTCCCGCCAGATCCACGAGTCTCGCCGCCGCCCATGTTCCGACTCTCGACTCCCCGACGCCCCTCCCCAAGCCCAGCGATGCGCAGGTCCCCGGTGCCCCCTTGGCTCCCGATGTGGACCTCCCTGGCGGCCCTCCCCCAGCGTGCTCACCTCCCGCCTCGGGGGCCACCGGATCCCGACAGGATCCAAGCGAGCACTGCTCGCCACAAGCGGCGGCGGCGCGCCAGTGGGCCTTCCAAGCGCCTCTCCCTGTCATCGACGGGCGCCTCACACCTACCTCGCCTCCACATCCCGACCACGCCGGAACCTGACGCACCGTGGACGAGTTCTCCACCACCAGATCCAGGCGTGACCATCAGCATCGGGATGCAGCCACTGCGGGCGCCGCCGCCGGAGTCCTGCGCCTCCCCTTATTCTCGTCCTTGTCTGCGTCCAGGCGCGGCCATCAGCATCAGTGTGCTGCGAACGATGTTGCAGCTCGGCTCGCATGGGCAAGGAGTTCGTCCCACGGGACAGTGCAGTACTGGTGTGGGATCCAAGTACTGGATTATTTTTTGTTGATCGTTTTTCCTCCGCAGGCTCCCAGACGACGGTGGCACACTTGGTTCAATTTCTTGCCTTTTTTCGGATTTTGTTTTGTAAGTTCAGTGCAGTTCGCGTGGAATTACCCCTAGTGCAGTTTTAGACGGTGACAAAGAGCGCAGCTCGCCGAGCGGCATGAAGCAGGGTTGTGCGGGTGTGCAGCTCGGCCAGCTCGTTTATGCAGTTTGCTTGATGCGTGTGTGATGCATACTGGATTTCTCTTTGTAAAGTAGTCTTCTGTAAAAATATTACATGGACCTATTTGTGCAATGCTTGCGGTTTGCGCCGCTCGTGTGTGTGAAATTCACTGATGTTCATAGTTTAGTTTCAGAAATGTTTAAAAAAGGTTAGGAAAACGACAAAAAATGGCATGCAGTTCGCTTCAATTTGTGAAGGGCAATCGTTCCATGTGGTATTGTGTGTTCAAAATCAGTAAAATATGCATCGACGCCCGCAGTGCACTTCGTCGTTGTGTGAAGTTCTCTGTGTCGCTATTGCAGTGCGGTTGCCCGTATTTTCAGAAGAAGTTTGTTTCTTTTTAGATGAAGTCCACTAGTTTCTACCCTGCGATTCACTTTCACCAACCGAAACAATGCAGTTCTCTGGTCTGGGCCACACGGTGCACTAACTCTGACCATGAGGTTCACAAATAAGCGTAAAAAAGTTTGAAAAAAGAGAAAACTTACGGGGTTCACTTGCCCATCCGATGCAGTGCGGTTTTCATTCAGAAGCAGTGCGGTCGGCCGTATGACGTTGTTCATCCCATAAGTGCAAAAAAATTGTTATGGAAGCAAAAAAAAGTAACGCGGTTCACTTGATAGTGTTGTGGTTCATTTACACCCGATGTGAAGTGCACTCTACTTTCTCGTCCTTAAAAAAATTATGTTTGAATAAAAGAAACCATGCAGTTCTCTTACCCGTCTGATGCACTGCAGTTTTTCGTTCGATGTAGTGCGGTTTTCAGTCGGATGAAGTACCCACGTCGATTTGGGTGTCGCAAAAAACAGAGTGTCCGCGTTTCGGTAAATTTAAAACTGCTCTTAAACCGTAAAGAATTATAGAGAGTGTTTTACATGAAAAAGTTGCGCCTCATCGATACCTTTCCAACGGCGTATAGTTTGAATCATTCCGAGCAGCGTTTTGTAAAAATTTCACGAAAAACAATCGCTGCCTCTCGTAGTCAGCCGCATGATTTTCAAAATAAACAAAAAACCGTAAGGAATCTAAAAAACATTGCAACATATGAAATTGCGCCTCATTCGTAGGTATCCAACGGCGTATCACACGCCTCGTTTCGACAAACGGTTCAAAAACTGGAGCGAAAACAGTACCGAAAATTTTAAAAAACTTGAAAATAGAATTCCGCGATTTAGTAAATTTGAAACTGCTCTTAAACCGTAACGAATTAGAGAAAGATTTATATATGAAAAAGATGCGCCTCAACGATATCTATTCAACGGCGTATCATTTGCTTCATTCCGACAAGCGGTTTAAAAAAACGCGAAAAAACGCTCGCTGCCACTCGTCATCCGCCGCACCATTTTCAAAACTGCACTTAAACCGTGTGGAATCTCGAAAACTGTTCAACATGTCAAAGTTGCGCCTAATCCATAGCTTTTCAACGGTATATTATACGCCTCATTTTGATAAACTATCAAAAAATTAGAGCGAAAACAGTACCAGAAAAACACTGCGTGCAGTTTTTTCCGACGCGAAGTTCACTAGTCTATATTGCAGTGCTCGTCCTCAAGAAGATGCAAAGCACTTGCGTTCAGCGTGCAAAGGCGGAAGTGGTGTGCGAGAATAGTTATTCGCTAATATTAGCAGAATAGACCGTCATATATATATATATATATATATATATATATATATATATATATATATATATATATATATATATATATATATATATATATATATATTATACTATATAGTGTACCAAATTTAAGTAGGACTATGAACATCAATCATAACTGTTGATCTTCTAAATCCAACGGCCAATATCAGTAGGATTCACATGAACAGTACAGTGCTGCTACCTCACCCGTGTTCTAGAACAATCATGTACCCTTTCTAGAAAAAAGAAGCCCGTAACTAGCTCCAATGGGCTGTGTTGCCACATGACCACTATATGGTTTGATTGAGCCCAGTCTAGATGGTTTAGTAGGAGAATGTGGATATTGATAAAAAAAAGAACACGTGGAAAAAGTGAAGCAACGTGCAGTTCTTTTTAAATGAACTTACAATTTTATGGCATGAATACTACTTCCTGCTTTTACAATATTTAGCTAATATCGGCATTTATACATCACTATAATTTCTTTTTCTTTGAATCTATTAGCACATATATTACTTTTTTTCCCTTTTACCAAAATCACTCTATTATATTAAGATGTGCCTTGCACGTGTATACATACTAGTAAATGTAGGTTTTTGAATGCGGCGAGGAGGCGGGTACAGCTGGGAGTGCAGCGGGCGGCGCCCTGGGCCGGCGCACCGCTTCAAATGGCGGACGCAGTGAGAGGTCGCGTCAGCCCTGACCCCCTTGACCGTGGACCTTGACGGTGTACGTCACCTTGTGTCCAGATCTGAGATACCACATGTACCAGATGAATGACTCCAAGCTCGACCACCGTAATGCAAGAGGTGCGAGCCGAGGAACACTGTTGGAGACACCCCCTCATAATTTTCCTCATCATCATCTGAGTCCTAGAAGATCTCACCCACATCATCATTAGGCATGCAGCCGCCTTCATAGACAACATGCGCAGAAGGACTAGAGGCAACTGGGGACTCACCACGTCATGGGCACTCCGTACGTGCTCGTGTGCGTGCAGCGTGCGTGCTTTTGGATCGGTGCAAGCTCTAAGGCCGAGGCTGCAATCGTCTTTGTCTCCGGCTAGTCATTGAGCAACGACGGCAAAGACGTGCTGCAAGAGATGCGTAGGCACTGTTGTGTGCGAGCTTCACCGTAGTGAAGGAAATATGCCCTAGAGGCAATAATAAATGTTATTATTTATTTCCTTATATCATGATAAATGTTTATTATTCATGCTAGAATTGTATTAACCGAAACATAATACATGTGTGAATACATAAACCTCTGAGTGTCACTAGTATGCCTCTACTTGACTAGCTCGTTAATCAAAGATGGTTATGTTTCCTAACCATGAACAAGGAGTTGTTATTTGATTAATGGGATCACATCATTAGTTGAATGATCTGATTGACATGACCCATTCCATTAGCATAGCACCTGATCGTATAGTTTGTTGCTAGTGCTTTTCTTCATGACTTATACATGTTCCTATGACTATGAGATTATGCAACTCCCGTTTGCCGAGGAACACTTTGGGTGCTACCAAACGTCACAACGTAAATCGGGTGATTATAAAGGTGCATTACAGGTGTCTCCGAAGGTACATGTTGGGTTGGCATATTTCGAGATTAGGATTTGTCACTCCGATTGTCTGAGAGGTATCTCTGGCCCTCTCGGTAATGCACATCACATAAGCCTTGCAAGCATTGCAACTAAATGTGTTAGTTGTGAGATGATGTATTACGGAACGAGAAAAGAGACTTGCCAAGAATGAGATTGAACTAGGTATTGGATACCGACGATCGAATCTCGGGCAAGTAACATACCGATGACAAAGGGAACAACGTATGTTGTTATGCGGTCCGACCGATAAAGATCTTCGTAGAATATGTAGGAACCAATATGGGCATCCAGGTCCGCTATTGGTTATTGACCGAGAGGTGTCTCGGTCATGTCTACATAGTTCTCGAACCCGTAGGGTCCGCACGCTTAACGCTTCGATGATGCTTATTATGAGTTTATATGATATTGATGTACGAAGGTTGTTCGAGTCCCGATGAGATCACGGACATGACGAGGAGTCTCGAAATGGTCGAGACATAAAGATTGATATATTGAAGCCTATGTTTGGACTCGGAATCACTCCGGGTGAAATTGGGAATTTTACCGAGTACCGGGGTTACCGGAACCTCCGGGAGTCAATGGGCCTTGATGGGCCTTAAGGGAAAGAGAAAAGGGGCCATATGCTGGCGCAGCCTTCCCCTTCCCTAGTCCTATTAGGATTAGGAGAAGGGGTGGCGCCTCTCTCCCTCTCCTTGGTCAAACCCTAGTTGGACTAGGATTGGGGGAATCCTACTCCGGTGGGAGTAGGACTCCCGCGCGCAGCCATAGGTGGCCGCCAGCCCCTCCCTTCCCTCCTTTATATACAGGGCAGAGGGCACCCCATGACACACAAGTTGATCTACGGATCTTTCCTTAGCCGTGTCGGTGCCCCTTCCACCATATTCCACCTCGGTCATATCGTCGCGAGCTTAGGTGAAGCCCTGCTGGAGAAGTCATATCGTCATGAGCTTAGGCGAAGCCCTGCGTCGGTGGAGCATCATCATCGCCTGCCACGTCGTCTTGACGGAACTCATCCCGACACTTTGCTGGATCGGAGTCCGGGATCGCCATCGAGCTGAACGTGTGCAGAACTCGGAGGTGCCGTGCGCTCGGTGCTTGGATCGGTCGGGTCGTGAAGACGTCGACTACATCAACGCGTTGTTATAACGCTTCCGCTTTCGGTCTCACGAGGGCGTGGGCGGACACTCTTCCTCTCGTTGCTATGCCATCACCATGGTCTTGCGTGATCGTAGGAAAATTTTGAAATTACTCGTTACCCAACAGTGGCATCCGAGCCTGGTTTTATGCGTTGATGTCATATGCACGAGTAGAACACAAGTGAGTTGTGGGCGATACAAGTCATACTACCTACCAGCATGTCATACTTTGGTTCAGCGGTATTGTGAGATGAAGCGGCCGGACCGACATTACGCCAGACGCTTCGCGAGACTGGTTTCACCGCTGTGAGCACTCGTTGCTTAAAGGTGACTGGCGGGTGTCTGCTCTCTCACTTTAGTTGAACTGAGTGTGGCTACGCCGGTCCTTGAGAAGGTTAAACGGAGTCTATTTGACGATATCGTTGTGGTTTTGATGCGTAGGTAAGAACGGTTCTTGCTCAGCCCGTAGCAGCCACGTAAAACTTGCAACAACAAAGTAGAGGACGCCTAACTTGTTTTTGCAGGGCATGTTGTGATGTGATATGGTCAAGACGTGATGCTATATTTCATTGTATGAGATGATCATGTTTTGTAACCGAAGTTATCGGCAATGGCAGGAGCCATATGGTTGTCGCTTATTGTATGAAATGCAACGCCATGTAATTGCTTTACTTTATCACTAAGCAGTAGCGATAGTCGTAGAAGCAATAGTTGGCGAGACGACAACGATGCTACGATGGAGATCAAGGTGTCGCGCGGTGACGATGGTGATCATGGCGGTGCTTCGAGATGGAGATCACAAGCACAAGATGATGATGGCCATATCATATCACTTATATTGATTGCATGTGATGTTAATCCTTTATGCATCTTATTTTGCTTTGATTGACGGTAGCATTATAAGATGATCCCTTACTAAATTATCAAGAAGTGTTCTCCTGAGTATGCACCGCTATGCGAAAGTTCTTCGTCTTTGAGACACCACGTGATGATCGGGTGTGATAGGCTCTACGTTCAAATACAACGGTGCAAAACAGTTGCACACGCGAATACTCAGGTTATACTTGACGAGCTATGCATATAAGATATGACCTCGAACACGGAGACCGAAGGTCGGCGTGAATCATATAGTAGATATGATCAACATATTGATGTTCACCATTGAAACTACTCCATCACACGTGATGATCGGTCATGGTGTAGTTGATATGGATCACGCAATCACTTAGAGAATTGGAGGATATTTTTCTAAGTGGGAGTTCTTAAGTAATATGATTAATTGAACTTAAATTTATCATGAACTTAGTACCGATAGTATCTTGCTTGTCTATGATGTGTAGATAGATGGCTCGTCTGTTGTTCCGTTGAATTTTAATGCTTCCTTGAGAAAGCAAAGTTGAAAGATGATGGCAGCAATTACACGGACTGGGTCCGTAACGAGGATTATCCTTATTGCTGCATTGAAGAATTACGTCCCGAAGCACCGTTAGGTGCCAGGCCTGGTGCAAGGGCTGCGCCGGTTGTGAACGTCTGGCAAAGCAAAGTCGATGACTACTCTATAGTTCGATGTGCCATGCTTTACGGCTTAGAACCGGGACTTCAACGTCGTTTTGAACACCATGGAGCATATGAGATGTTCCAGAGTTGAAGTTAATATTCCAAGCGAATGCCCGGATTGAGAGATATGAAGTCTCCAATAAGTTCTATAGCTGTAAGATGGAGGAGAATGGTTCTGTCGGTGAGCATATACTCGTAATGTCCGGATATAACAATCACTTGATTCAACTGGAGTTAATCTTCCGGATGATTGCGTCATTGACAGAATTCTCCAATCACGCCACCAAGCTACAAGAGCTTCGTGATGAACTATAATATGCAAGGATGACCAAAACTATGCCCGAGCTCTTCGCGATGCTTTGAAAGCATGGAGGTAGAAATCAAAAGGAGCATCAAGTGTTGATGGTTAACAAAACCACTAGTTTCAAGAAAAAGGGCAAAGGAAAGAAAAAGGGAAACTTCAAAAAGAGCGGCAAGCAAGTTGCTGATCAAGAGAAGAAACCCAAGTCTGGTCCTAAGCCTGAAACTGAGTGCTTCTATTGCAAGCAGGCTGGTCACTGGAAGCGGAACTGCCCCAAGTATTTGGCGGATAAGAAGGATGGCAAGGTTAACAAAGGTATATGTGATATACTTGTTATTGATGTGTACCTTACTAATACTCGCAGAGCACTGGTATTTGATACTGGTTACATTGCTAATATTTGCAACTCAAAGCAGGGCTACGGATTGCGAAGATTGGCTAAGGACGAGGTGACGATGCGCGTGGGAAATGGTTCCAAAGTCGATGTGATCGCAATCGACACGCTACCTCTACATCTACCTTCGGATTAGTATTAGACCTAAATAATTGTTATTTAGTACCATCGTTGAGCATGAACATTATATCTGGATCTTGTTTGATGCGAGACGGTTATTCATTTAAATCGAGAATAATGGTTGTTCTATTTATATGAATAATATCTTTTATGGTCATGCACCATTGAAGAATGGTTTGTTTTTACTTAATCTTGATAGTAGTGATACACATATTCATAATGTTGAAACCAAAAGATGCAGAGTTGATAATGATGGTGCAACTTATTTGTGGCACTGCCGTTTAGGTCATATCGGTGTAAAACGCATGAAGAAACTCCATGCCGATGGACTTTTGGAGTCACTTGATTATGAATCACTTGGCACTTATGAACCGTGCCTTATGGGCAAGATGACTAAAACACCATTCTCCGAACTATGGAGAGAGCAACAGATTTATTGGAAATCATACATACTGATGTATGTGGTCCAATGAATGTTGAGGCTCGTGGCGGATATCGTTATTTTCTCACCTTCACAGATGATTTGAGCAGATATGGGTATATCTACTTAATGAAACACAAGTCTGAAACATTTGAAAAGTTCAAAGAATTTCAGAGTGAAGTGGAAAATCATCGTAACAAGAAAATAAAGTTTCTACGATCTGATCGTGGAGGAGAATATTTGAGTTACTGAGTTTGGCCTACATTTGAAACAATGTGGAATAGTTTCGCAACTTACGCCACCGAACACCACAACGTAATGGTGTGTCCGAACGTCGTGTCGTATTTTATTAGATATGGTGCGATCTATGATGTCTCTTACTGATTTACCGCTATCGTTTTGGGGTTATGCTTTAGAGACGGCTACATTCACTTTAAATAGGGCACCATCTAAATCCGTTGAGACGACGCCTTATGAACTGTGGTTTGGCAAGAAACCAAAGTTGTCGTTTTGAAAGTTTGGGGCTGCGATGCTTATGTGAAAAAGCTTCAACCTGATAAGCTCGAACCCAAATCGAGAAATGTGTCTTCATAGGATACCCAAAGGAGACAGTTGGGTACACCTTCTATCACAGATCCGAAGGCAAGATTTTTGTTGCTAAATTGAAACTTTTTGGAGAAAGAGTTTCTCACGAAAGAAGTGAGTGGGAGGAAAGTAGAACTTGATGAGATAATCTGTATCTACTCCCTTATTGAGAAGTAGTACATCACGAAAACAGTTTCGTGACACCTACACCAAATAGGGAGGAAGCTAATGATGATGATCATGAAACTTCAGATCAAATTTCTACAGAACTCAGAGATCAACGAGCAAGATCCGCACTGAGTGGTACGGTAATCCTATTTTGGAAGTCATGTTATTTGGAACATGATGAACCTCGAACTATGAAGAAGCGATGGTGAGCCCAGATTCCACAAAATGGCTTGAGGCCATGAAATCTGAGATGGGATCCATGTATGAGAACAAAGTATGGACTTTGGTTGACTTGCCCGATGATCGGCAAGCAATTGAGAATAAATGGATCTTCAAGAAGAAGACCGACGCTGATGGTAATGTTATCGTCTATAAAGCTCGACTTGTTGCAAAAGGTTTTCGACAAGTTCAAGGGATTGACTACGATGAGACCTTCTCACCCGTGGCGATGCTTAAGTCCGTCCGAATCATGTTAGCAATTGCCGCATTTTATGATTATGAAATTTGGCAAATGGATGTTAAAACTGCATTCTGAATGGATTTACGGAAGAAGAGTTGTATATGATGCAACCGAAGGTTTTGTCGATCCAAAGGGAGCTAACAAAGTGTGCAAGCTCCAGCGATCCATTTATGGACTGGTGCAAGCCTCTCGGAGTTGGAATAAACGTTTTGATAGTGTGATCAAAGCATTTGGTTTTATATGCACTTTTGGAGAAGCCTGTATTTACAAGAAAGTGAGTGGGAGCTCAGTAGCATTCCGATATTATATGTGGATGACATATTATTGATCGGAAATGATATAGAATTTCTGGATAGCATAAAGGGATACTTGAATAAAAGTTTTTCGATGAAAGACCTCGGTGAAGCTGCTTACATATTGGGCATTAAGATCTATAGAGATAGATCAAGACGCTTAATAGGACTTTCACAAAGCACATACCTTGATAAAGTTTTGAAAAAGTTCAAAATGGATCGAGCAAAGAAAGGGTTCTTGCCGGTATTACAAGGTGTGAAATTGAGTAAGACTCAATGCCCGACCACCGCAGAAGATAGAGAGAAAATGAAAGATGTTCCTATGCTTCAGCCATAGGCTCTATCATGTATGCAATGTGTGTACCAGACCT
Organism: Aegilops longissima; assembly: GCA_021605205.1. NCBI lineage: Eukaryota > Viridiplantae > Streptophyta > Magnoliopsida > Poales > Poaceae > Aegilops > Aegilops longissima. The sequence continues at coordinate 8,808 of JAHIAM010003559.1, read as the reverse complement.
GATGTGTGCCTTGTCAGAAGTTTAGCGGCAGGTACCAAAGTAATCCAGAGTGGATCATCGGACAGCGGTCAAGAACATCCTTAAGTACTTGAGAAGAACTAAGGATATGTTTCTCATTTATGGCGGTGACAAAGAGCTCGTCAGAACGGTTACGCCGATGCAAGCTTTGACACCGATCCGACGATTCTAAATCGCAAACCGGATACGTATTTACATTAAACGGTGGAGCTGTCGGTTGGTGCAGTTCCAAACAAAGCGTCGTTATGGGATCTACATGTGAAGCTGAGTACATAGCTGCTTCGGAAGCAGCTAATGAAGGAGTCTGGATGAAGGAGTTCATATCCGATCTAGGTGTTGTACCTAGTGTATCGGGTCCAATGAAAATCTTTTGTGACAATACTGGTGCAATTGCCTTGGCAAAGGAATCCAGATTTCACAAGAGAACCAAGCACATCAAAAGACGCTTCAACTCCATCCGGATTTGGTCCAGTGGGAGACATAGAGATATGCAAGATACATACGGATCTGAATGTTGCGCACCGCTGACTAAGCCTCTTCCACGAGCAAAACATGATCAGCACCAAGACTCCATGGGTGTTAGAATCATTATTGTGTAATCTAGATTATTGACTCTAGTGCAAGTGGGAGACTCAAGGAAATATGGCCTAGAGGCAATAATAAATGTTATTATTTATTTCCTTATATCATGATAAATGTTTATTATTCATGCTAGAATTGTATTAACCGAAACATAATACATGTGTGAATACATAAACCTCAGAGTGTCACTAGTATGCCTCTACTTGACTAGCTCGTTAATCAAAGATGGTTATGTTTCCTAACCATGAACAAGGAGTTGTTATTTGATTAATGGGATCACATCATTAGTTGAATGATCTGATTGACATGACCCATTCCATTAGCATAGCACCTGATCGTATAGTTTGTTGCTAGTGCTTTTCTTCATGACTTATACATGTTCCTATGACTATGAGATTATGCAACTCCGTTTGCCCGAGGAACACTTTGGGTGCTACCAAACGTCACAACGTGCTGGGTGATTATAAAGGTGCATTACAGGTGTCTCCGAAGGTACATGTTGGGTTGGCATATTTGAGATTAGGATTTGTCACTCCGATTGTCGGAGAGGTATCTCTGGCCCTCTCGGTAATGCACATCACATAAGCCTTGCAAGCATTGCAACTAAATGTGTTAGTTGTGAGATGATGTATTACGGAACGAGAAAAGAGACTTGCCAAGAACGAGATTGAACTAGGTATTGGATACCGACGATCGAATCTCGGGCAAGTAACATACCGATGACAAAGGAACAACGATGTTGTTATGCGGTCTGACCGATAAAGATCTTCGTAGAATATGTAGGAACCAATATGGGCATCCAGGTCCGCTATTGGTTATTGACCGAGAGGTGTCTCGGTCATGTCTACATAGTTCTCGAACCCGTAGGGTCCGCACGCTTAACGCTTCGATGATGCTTATTATGAGTTTATATGATATTGATGTACGAAGGTTGTTCGAGTCCCGGATGAGATCACGGACATGACGAGGAGTCTCGAAATGGTCGAGACATAAAGATTGATATATTGAAGCCTATGTTTGACTCGAATCACTCCGGGTGAAATTGGGAATTTTAGAGTACCGGGGTTACCGAACCTCCGGGAGTCAATGGGCCTTGATGGGCCTTAAGGGAAAGAGAAAGGGGCCATATGCTGGCGCAGCCTTCCCCTTCCCTAGTCCTATTAGGATTAGGAGAAGGGGTGGCGCCTCTCTCCCTCTCCTTGGTCAAACCCTAGTTGGACTAGGATTGGGGAATCCTACTCCCGATGGGAGTAGGACTCCCAGCGCAGCCATAGGTGGCCGCCAGCCCCTCCCTTCCCTCCTTTATATACAGGGCAGAGGGCACCCCATGACACACAAGTTGATCTACGGATCTTTCCTTAGCCGTGTCGGTGCCCCTTCCACCATATTCCACCTCGGTCATATCGTCATGAGCTTAGGTGAAGCCCCGCTGGAGAAGTCATATCGTCAGCGGAGCTTAGGCGAAGCCCTCGTCGGTGGAGCATCATCATCGTCACCACGCCGTCGTCTTGACGGAACTCATCCCGACACTTTGCTGGATCGGAGTCCGGGATCGCCATCGAGCTGAACGTGTGCGTAACTCGGAGGTGCCGTGACGCTCGGTGCTTGGATCGGTCGGGTCGTGAAGACGCACGACTACATCAACCGCGTTGTTATAACGCTTCCGCTTTCGGTCTACGAGGGTACGTGGACGGACACTCTTCCCTCTCGTTGCTATGCCATCACCATGGTCTTGCGTGATCGTAGGAAAATTTTTGAAATTACTACGTTACCCAACACGTAGCACGATGAACCGGGCGTCGCCGCAGGTGGCGCACGCCTCCATGCAGTTGAGTGTGTGCGCATGCATGTGTTATTCACGTGCATTCTGCGGCCGAATGTGTGTGCATGCATGTATTGTGTACGTGCGTTGTGTGCTCCATGTTGTGCGCGTTTGTGCATGAGTTGGATCGGCATGAGTTAGTGCGTCGGCGTGTGTACATGCGTGGCTGCATGCGTCCTGTACATGTGTGGCTTCTTGCGTGGTTATCAATATAAACTAATAAAATATCTTCAACTTAGCATCCTGATGTATCGTCTCTTGTGGTTAACAAAGAGTTCATGTTCTTTTATTTTTTTTATAGGTGGGCAGGCGGCAAAAAATAGGGGAAAGCGCGCAAGGTTCCTTGCAGACGCTCCACCACGAGGTTCCTTGCTCCTTCTCGGTCATCGGGAATCTATGTTCTTCCACTCTTGTTTTTTACGTGAGCTTTGTTCATCCTTTTGCCAACACGCGAGACATCTAGCATCAAGTTGCACGTGTCATGCAAGAAAATGGAGATAATCAGATAAGCAGTGTGTAAGTGAGTCGTGCACTTTGATGGCACCTACTCCTACTACGCAATATTTTTTTCTCCTCGATGGCACGTGAATAGTGCACGTACTCAATGACGGAGCACGGGATGGTAGCCATGACATGGCCAGCCCCTTTTTGGAGAACTAAATAACTTTGATGTGTCCCGTCAACTCGCAGAATGACGAGAAGATTGCTTACTATGCCTTCTCCCTCACCAACGCGTGCGTGGTGGCTCGCAGCACGAGGAGAAACTTTTGCTTACAAGCGGTGGACGTGCAGCAGTTCATTTGGTGTCAGATTGCCAGAAGTACTACTGTAGTACCACCATTATTGTTCGACTTACAGAAGAGGCGAAGAGCCAGGCGCAAGGTCACCTACAAACCTTAGGCTAGCCATAGTGGGAGTAACATAAGTAGGAGTACCTCCTTTTTTATTCTAGAAACAACCACACGCAAATATTGGACGGTAGCAGCACAACAACTGAATAAAAAATCGAAACCTTCCCGCCCAGCGCCAGCTGAGCCCCCTGCTCCACATTGATGGCAAGTCAGGGCGACGCGACCTCTCACTGCTTCCGCCATTGAAGCGGCACGCCGACCGAGGGCACCGCCCGCTACACGCCCGGCATTTCAAACTACACATACTTTCTGAGACAAAAGGTGGGGCCATTATTAATGATATAGTATTATACTAAAGGGAGTAACTTTTGTAAGCAGGCTATGTATTAGGTTGGTTCTAGATGGTGTGTCAACTTCATATAGCCGAATGTTGGCTATACTATTAACCATGCTCTAAGTGTGGTGTGAGTCGGAAATTTATTAAGTCATTAATTAATAATTAACGGATGTCTTAATTACTCGGCCGTTTCTGATTCTTTTGGATAGTGGGGCTATTATTGACTTGGACGTGGGATTTGGGCCAAAGGCCTACTATTATACTTGGTCTTACTAGCATGACCGACCTGACAGGCTCTACCCTAGCCGCCGCTGTTGTCGGATTTCGGGTTCCGGCAGATCCTCTAGGTTCGAACACTGGGGTGCACGCGGAGATCTCGCCCTCTACCTACCTGCGCCTCACCACCTCGCTAGGATCTAAACTACGAAAGGAACAACACAAGAGACACAGGGTTTATACTAGTTCGGGCCACCATTGTGGTGTAATACCCTACTCTAGTTTGTGGTGTGGTGGATTGCCTCTTGGGCTGATGATGAAAAATACAAGGAAGAACAACCTCGCGAGGGTGAGGTGTTCTTGTGGCTAGGCTCTCGATCGGATAGGATCGAGCTAAGATGAGGCGAGATGTCTGGATCTCTCCAAGATGTCTCCGAGATTCAAGATGTCTCCGAGATTCAAGATGTCTCTACCCTGTGGGTGGCTAGTCCTATTTATAGGCAAAGGCCCTGGGCCTCTTCCCAAATATTGAGCGGGAAGGGCGCCAACAATTGGCCATTTTGAAGGGGAACATCTAGTACACTTATCCTGACTAAAGTTGGTCCTCGCCTGTCAAAGGCTCTGGTGGTGACGCCGGCTTGGGCTCCACGATGACTTCCTTCCTGCCGTTGCGACGGTCTTGGTCTTGTTGCACCGAAACGGATGCCTTTGCTTGATGCTCTCACCTGCGCTTGCCCCCTTTGCACCAAAGAGGAAATGAGGACACTGCGCGGGCTGGTGCCCGCCTGGGGCCCTTGGTCGTCATGGCTTGCGTCATGGGCACCTCGTGAGGTACCCCAACTTGATCTCTCCGCCTCCTCGCGAGCCAGCCTGACGGGGCCGTGCCTGAGGAAGCTTCCTGTCGTCCGCCCCGCGAGGCTTGGCCCCTCGCGAGGGTCTTGAGCTTGTGTAGATGAAGATGGGCTGTGTTGGGCCACCCCTTGAGCCACGCCGTAGGCCGCAGGCAGGCAAGTCTGGGTACCCCGTTCCCAGAACACCGACAGTAGCCCCCGGGCCCAAGGCGCGCCTGGACTTGGCTGAGCAGAGAAGCGAAGGGCAAGTCGGCGCGCGCTGGGCCCTAACAGCCTCTCTGACCTCGGCGCCAGCGTGGCGGTTGATTGAAGTGGGCGGCCATGTTCCCCACGCCTCCTTATTTTGCGCCCAGCTAGGCGGACCCGTGGTTGCACACAGTCGTTCCTCTTTCCGCTGCTCGACCGTCCCCTGCTCTTCCTCCTCTCGAGCTCCAGTCTCCGCTTCCAATCCAATCTCAAATCCTCCCCCTTCCCGTTGCCATGGCTCCGATGAAGACGGGGAAAGGGAAGAAACATGTGCCTCCGCCTCGCTCGCCATCGTCGACGGCTCCTGCCGTCGATCTGTCAATCATACTCAACCGAGAAGGGTTGGGCAAGGTCAGCTCTGCTCTAGCCACTATCTTCAACGAGTGCGGGAGGACGACGGCCTGGCCCGCGTCTCGCTTCTCCATTGACAGAATAGGCACCGAGGTCCGTGCCGCCGCCGACGTAGGCGGTCTGGTTCCCCCCTTTTCCAATTTCTTCAACGATGTGCTTTCCCATTACCAGATCCATATGATGCATTTGGGTCATGAATCCATTACTCTTCTTGCCGTCTTCGCCTTTGTCTGTGAGGCAATGATGGGCATCCCTCCTTCAGTGGCCTTGCTGCATCACTTCTTCTCTTTGCGTCTCATCGACCCCACCCAATGCTCGGGGTGCGTGAGCTTCATTGCCGCACCAGAAACAGCGGCTTCAGGGATTGATTTCATCCTTCCGCAGCCCACGTCTGGGTTCCGCGAGCGGTGGCTGTACGTGGATGTCGGGGTGCCCAGCCCCCTGCTTTCGGAGCCAACATCGCCCGCTGTCCCCAATTCAGGCTGGGGCCAGGAGACGCTCACGAGCCCCCGGCTCGTCTTCGTCTGGCGTCGCTTCGCGTTCCTGAGGGCGCTCGGCGTGACGGCGCCCAAGGTGGTGAAGGAGTTCCTACTATGCCGCATTGCCCCTCTCCAGCGCCACTCCTGCCGAATGTGGGCCTTCAGCAGGCATGAGGATCGCATGAGGCTCCAGGAGGAGGACCTGACGCCTGAAGCGCTGAGGAAGGTGCTCTTGGTCTTGACTGGGGACCCATCCCCCGGCAGCATCCGGCAAGGGGGTGCTTTGCTTTACTTTTACTCAAACAGGGGCGACTTTGTGAATCAGATGCCCGACTTCGACGAATGGGGGCTACGCCCCGCTGGCCTCATGGGGCCTCGCGAGAACCCAGTGGTGGTGACTGCCCTTCCAGTCGCCCTCGGCGGTCCTTCCTCGAGTGGTGGAGCAGGGAGGCATGGGCCACCGGAGGTTGAGGGAGCCTCCGCCGGGATGGCGATGCCAGGCGGCACTCCTGAGGTGGCAGCTCCTGAGGCCCGCACTGCTGCGGCTGAAGGCGTTGAGCCGCGGCCCGCGGCTCCTGTGGCCGAGGCCCCTGGAGCCTCAGCTACCCTTCTTGGTGAGGCGACCGGCGGCGTCGGGCCAGACGCCCACCGCGCTGGTCGCCTTGATGCTTCTTCCTCGTCGCAGGCTGACCCCTGCGCTGAACTCCTGGGCCGCTTCCGCGTGGACTTCGAGGCTCTCCGGAAGAGAAGGGAGGCCTTGGGTGACGACTACCCTTGCCGCCTGCTGAAGCGCAGGAAGTATTTTGCCATTGATGAGTAAGCCTTCCCCTTTCCTGGTTCCTGATCTTCCAGTTGCTTTGGCTGATCCTTGCTCTGCAGGGCCCTTCCTGCCGAGCTCACGGAGATGGCTGAGGAGCCATCCCCCCAGGCTTCACCCTCTCCACCGTCTTCGAGCGCTCCGAGCTCAAGCAGAGACCTTGTGGTGAGGCCGGTCGGAGAGGTGAGCCATCCTGTGGCGCATCGCGGCTCTGCACACCTCACGACCCTCCTTCGCGAGCCTTCTCGGGGCATAGCCAGCCTTCCTTGGGCTTCTCGTGTGGTCGTGGATGGCGATTGGCTGAGGTCAGCCCTGCGCTCTTCATTTGGGGATGGGTTGGCTCCAGGCCGGGCTTCTGGCGAGGCGTGCCCGGCCATCGCGAGGGCGCCAGCCCCTAGCCCCCTGCCCAGAGGGGGAGTGCTGATTCATGGCCCCCCGCGCTTACTTGGGGCGGATGACGACGCAGAACACGTTCTCGAGCGCACCCAGGAGCGTCGCGCTCTTCGCCAAGGGTTTCTCCGGAGGGCGGCTGACGCGGTGAGCCTACTTGGTGAAGAGATCGCTGACGAAGACGAGCGCCTTGAGGCTGAGGGCCTGCGCCTGGCTGAAGAGAGGCGCAAGCTGAAGGCGGCTGTTGCCCTTGCACGCCACCAGCGTGCCCTCGACAATGAGGAAGCCGAGGCATCGCTGGCGGCCTCTCGGGAGGCCCGTTCCCGGGTCGTCAAGGAGGCCCGAGAGGCTGACCGGCGGCGTGAGGCGGCGGAGGAGCGGGCGCGGGAACTCCAGGCCCAGTGCCATTCCCTGGAGCAGCAGGTGGAGCTGTGTTAGACGGCCCTTGCGTCGATGAAGGTGGCTTCGGTCGACCAGGCAGAGCTCCAGAGGCGTGAGGAGGCACTGACGCTGGAAGCTGCCGAACGCGCACGCGATCTTGAGCGTCTGGAGACGAGGGAGCGCTTGGTGATGCAGGAGGAGGATGACATCGCTACGCGTGAGGCCCGAGTCCTGGAAGAGGTTGAACGCCGGGTGGCGACGGCCCGCTTGAACCTTGAGCGCGAGTTCGAGGAGAGGCTGGGGTTGATCAGGGTCGAGGCTGAAGGCAGGACCGCCGCCCTGAGGGCCAAGCTGGATGAGGTGATGCGGCGGGCCGACGCTTCCCGGGCCGCCCTTGGCGTGGCGCAGGAGGGGCTGGCTACCTCCCGCACCGAGGCGCTTTTCTCCGTCAGCGGGTGGGCCGAAGCTGAGGCCGTCATGCGCTGCGTAGCGAGGACGAGATCGCCAGACGGCGGATCTGGAGCACGCAGCATGGCCCCATGCTCACCATGCTCGGGAGAGCCAACACGACCTTGGGTAACATCTGCGAGGCGGCCGTTGGAGAGCCCCCACGAGTCAACTATCTGGGCAACCTTCAGTTCTTCACCGGCGTGGTGGCGCAGCTGGAGAGTGCGGTTGTCGAGCCAACAGGTTGGTGGAGAGAGAGCCGCATACTGATCGGGCACGCCTTTTCTCGTGTCTTCAGCCATCTTCGGAACATGGACCCCAACTTTGATTTTGACGCCGCCATCGCCCCAGTACCCCAGGCCGTCCGAGATGACCTGGCGCACTGGGTGGAAGACAACATGGATGCCCTCGTCAGGGCCTTTGCTTCTGATAACGATGGCGTGGTCGTGGCTGCTGATGAAGGCGGCGTGGTGAACGGCCCTGGCGCCGCTGACGGCAACGCGGAGAGCGATGGCGAGGCCAGCGACGCCAGCGATGATTCAGGAGGTGCCCCTGAGGATGCATTGGGGGCTTTATCCGACTGACCACGTGTTGTTCCTACCTCCTTACCCTGCGCAGATAGAGTTCGGGCTTTGCCCTAAAGGTTGTAAGAGCATTTTGGGTGGGGGAGCCCCTCATGTAAAAACTTGCATTCAGCGTATTAGTACATGCGATATCACCCATACGCCTATGCCAAGTGGCTGGCTTTGCGATGAGCTGGCTGGTTTGTTTTACCTTCGACCCGTGTGGGCCCCGAGATAGCCTATGGAGGGTTGTGGTGTCCCGAGGGTCTCCTGAACGAGCCCATTGGGCCTGTAATGAGGACCTCCTGAGAGGGTGTGGTGACGGCAGTCCGGGCTCCACGCAAGCTAGGCCTGGCCCGGCTCGCGAGGGGCTCACGAGGGGAGGCAGCTGAGGCAAAGTGGTAACCAGAATGCGAGAGATTGCTCGAATGAGACTAAACACCCCTTCCCCAAACAC